>OOFE01045098.1:8060-24376 GCA_900323365.1 Monocentris japonica | reverse complement strand
CCAAACTCGTTTAACCATGTCTTTATGGACCACGCTTTGTGCACAGGGGCACAGTCATGCTGGAACAGCAAAGGGCCTTCCCCAAACTGTTGCCACAAAGTTGGAAGCACCCAATTAGCTAAAATGTCTGCGTATCCTGAAAAACAGCTCCAGACCATTATCCCTCCTCCACCAAACTTCACAGTAGGCAGTATGCATTCTGGTAGGTAGCGTTCTCCTGGCATCCGCCCAACCCAGATTCGTCCATCAGACTGCCAGATAGTGAAGCGTGATTCATCACGCCAAAGAACACGTTTCCACTGCTCCAGAGTCCAGTTGCGGCGTGCTTTACACCACTCCAGCCGACTCTTGGCATTGCGCATGGTGATGTGAAGCTTGCGTGCAGCTGCTCGGCCATGGAAACCCATTTCATGAAGCTCCCGACGCACAGTTCTTGTGCTGATGTTGCTTCCAGAGGCAGTTTGGAACTCTGTAGTGAGTGCTGCAACAGATGATTGGCGATTTTTACACGCTACGAGCTTCAGCACTCGTTGGCCCCGCTCTGTGAGATTGCGTGGTCTATGGATGGATCCTGCCATCATGGAAGGTTTGATCAATATTTGAGAACCTTGAGGGATCAGGGCCAAGATCTTTGTTTGAGAGATCTTGAAGTTGGAAAATGATTTAATGGACATTATGGAATGCTTGACCTTTTAAAGTCAAACAAGCTTCATTATCCAAAATTTCCACGACTCCCATTCATTGTCAATGAAACCGTCCTTCAAAAACTCAAGGATTCCTCTCCCTCTGCAGGGTCAGGCCAGTGAACTCAGGAAACGGGTTGCCTTCAAAATAAAATCATAAAAACCTGCTATTTAATGGCAACATTCTGCTCCATGAAATCTGCTCTCTTATCCAGCCAACCTGTCCCGCCGTTAACTTTGGGAGAAACACAGAATCAAGACTGAACGGTGAATACTGATTTAGAGTGGGTGTTTCATTTAAATGGATCACCATCATATTCAATGGACTTCTGTTAATCAAAAGAACCTCAGTGCTGAGATCATCTTTAATTTCATTATAAATCCTTGGACAGTAATTATTTCAGGACTACATGTCGTCTGGGTTTGGAATCACACGCTCCTAGCCAGAGGAGACATTTATTTTTCCAAGGCCTCGGGCATGGGCACTCTATTGACTTGAGTAACTACTGGAGGTGAGCTAATTTAGCATGGACAGATGCACAATTTTATGATAATGTGCCCTCGGGCGTCACTCCCACTGCCAGGTTTGCTGAGGCATCAAAGTGGCTATAACAAGCAGATTTTCCAGGTCAGGGTGCCCAGAGGAAACATCCAAGATAAATGAACACAATTTCACTCCTGTTCTTTGGCATTTGTGCGAAATCACCTAATGGGAAGAAATTGGGAGCCGACCCTCGATAAGCAGCAAAATGCGGTGATTGGCCCAAGCTCTAGAAATGTATCTAGGAAAAGTTGACGGAGCACCGCGCTCTTCCCCGTTGCATTCATACAGTTCCACGCATTCACGCCTGGGAGCATCCCAGTGCAACCAAAATCTTCTACCGTTGGACAATGGGAGCTGCCCAGTGCAACCACAGTCTTCTATTGTTGGCCACTAGGAGATGCCCAGTGCAACCACAGTCTCAAGGGCGCCTTTACAGGAGTTGTGCAAGGGAGTGGAGGGTTTTCATTCACAACCCAGAGTGTTTGGGGATTTGCCCTAGCAACCTTTCAATTCTTGACCCAACTTTCCTTCCACCCTTCAAACAAGCCCCTTTCTCTAACTTCTACACTTCCCCCAGATGAACTGATTACAAATAGAAATTACAAATAAGTGCATCCAAAGAAATGATGATTAAGGACTATAACAGACGGTGCCTGCTGCCAAATGCTGCACTGATCACTGATATGCTTCCATCCCTCTTCCATTGGCTGCTAGCCCCATCGAAAGTTGCTCCAAGAACAGCGGTGGATTCCAAACTGTCCTGAAGCTTTTATGACATGAACTTACAAAAACACTTTTCGCTTGTAAATCTTTCGCCATGTGTGAGCAATACAACAACATGAGCTGCTCTCTATCATTATATTTGCTTCTGTGTTTTGTTTGTTTTTTAACCTTATGTCCAGGGGGTTTGGAGAGACAGTCCATTGGTAAAGTTGCAGGGACTTTGTTTTGCCTCTAACCTGGCTGGATGACAGGCTATCAGCTCCTTCTGAGTCCATGTGACTTTTGTTTACAAGCCCTGTTTGGTTTGCAATTGGGTGGTGCAAACCTAAATGAGCAAAATACAAAAAAATGCAAGAAATTAAACTTTTCCACCGTTCAGCCCAAACAAAACTAACTGGAGGCCTGTAGTGGCTCACTTTGCAGAGGTGCTAACGATGCACTTGCAATGTCATTGGTTAGACCAATTCACTCTTTCTCCCCTATATTCTATGCTCTGTGCACTGTCTAATAATAATGTTAGTTTCCAACAAACAGTTAAAAATGACAGGAGAGTTCTGTCCTTAGCAATGAAAGTAAACCAGGCACAGGTGTTTTCCTACTGAAAAATAAACTAGATTTTATAACTACACCAGCTGTGTTGTATTTGTGTGTGTGTGTGTGTGTGTGTGTGTGTGTGTGAATCCTTAGACTAAGCCATGCAAGGTGTTTCCTCCAAAAAAAATGGGCCCAGATCTTATATGTGGAGCTGCAGTACTGCTGAGTGTGGAGGTTCCTTCCAGGTTTTGAATCTCAGTGCTCAGTCTTGGCTGTTTATTTCTGTCCACCATCCACTGGGGCCCTATTAACAATGACACACACACATACACAAACACAGAAATGGATGCAAACAAATGAGCATACGCACATGCACACGTGGATGGATGCTAACATGCAGAATGAGTAAATTGATCCCTCTGCAAATGTCCACACACAAACACACACACACAAGCACATGGACACACATGCATATATGCGCACAGACACACAGAAGGATGCAAGAAAGCACATGCAAGCATGAATGCAAACGCACACACTTGGATGCTAAGGCATGCACACACAAACACACATAGTGATTAAATCCCTCTGCAGATGTCCACAAACACAAACGCATGCAAGCTCAAGATGGTGCCCATATGGCAGCCACAGCGAGTTTCTCCTGTTTGTTTGGCTTGTAATTTTTCTGTGGTTTCTGGCAATTATAATCGCATCATTTCTTCAAGAGAGGAGCTCCTCAGCATCAGGAACAGCGTACCATCTGATGTGCTTCCTAATTTCTCTTCATAAAGTTTTTGAACATCCTGGTCAGTTATTAAGAGCAGGAGGAGAGGATGACCTGATCAGCTCAACCCTGCAGTTTACCTTTTTGTGTGTTCTTGTGTTTGACATAATATCTAACGGCCGAAGTAGGATTCCAAAACGAGGATGCTTTGGCTGGTGACTTGACGTACAAAAACACATGGGAATCCCCAACATGAATTGCATGAATAACGTCATCACATCCAAACAGTGCTATAACGTATATAATGTGTCTAAATCGATCAGCCCATCTCAGACTATAAGGAGGCTTCTCTGTGCTCGCTTTCATGGTAAGTTTGTTCTCTCCAAGAGAATTTGGGAACAATTTTTCCACAACTAGTAAACAACTATCAACTTGGAATTCTTGGATTTGATATTTAGCCCCAGATTAGACAGCTTGAATAAAAAGCATTACTATTAACTATTACTACCTTTCAAAATATGAAACCAGCAGTACTCTGAATAATCGTAAAGAGATATTCAACACTAAATCACATTTTTTGAGCTGTATTTGAGCTGACTATATGGTGAAACCTATCAATACTGGACATGAATTCAACATTGCAGATATAATTTCAGCAGGGGCCAAAAAATGTATTTGTAAAAATATGCCTTGCTGTCCTTTGGTTGAAAATTTATGCTCTGCTGCTCTGCCGCCTCCATCCCGATTGACGACAAATACCAAAGATTTAAGGGTAGTATGATCTGAGTGGGCAGACATTTTTAAATTTTTAAATGGACATGGGCAGAGCCATTGTGGAGAGAAACCCTCCACTGCTAAAGACCCTCTGTGACCAAAATGCCCTGAGACTCGGCGTTATCAAATGGTTGTCAGAGGTGCACATTCCCGCCCCCTTATTTTAGACACCCTTGCTCTCCACCACTCAAACTGGCATCTGCTAGGTGGAGATAGGCTGGAACCGTATGTTTCATTACTTTAAATGAAAGTTCTATCAGGAAAAGTACTTTTCTCACACTCTCTCGCTCTCTAGACTTTCCCACACTGTCATCTTCTTCTTCTTGATTAGTATTTAAACAGTTAGATCTCTCCACATCATCATGCTGCTGCTAGAATTCAAACAGTTTCTTTCCTTTCTTCGTCTGTGTTACAGAGCTGCTCTCCTCCACCACACTGTCAGAGTAAGATTTTCACAACTCCACTGTTGAGGCTTTCAGCTCCTCAAGAGGGAGATCTCCAACTTCAGGGCTCCATCTGCCCATCTCTACAGTCCTCTTACCACCACCAGCATCTACATTGCATTGCCAATCACTCTGGGAAACATCTAGACAAAGGTACTGATAGAGGTCAAATTTCCTGGAATTTTAGGGCAAACCTAAAAAGAAAGCCAAAATCTAAAAAACATTTCTATCAAATAATAAGCAACATTATCCTATAAATAAATATCAATTTTGAACATTTATTTTGCATTTTGCTACTCCTACTACCTCTACTACTGTTGCCAAATGATATAACGGAACAGTGATTCAACCTCTAGCATGCTTTTTACGTTTCCAGCAGCAGCAGCAGCAGTGATATGTTTGGCATTAACACAAGGTGAACTAGGTAGTTCACATGAGCAGAAACAGACAAAGAAAACAGTGCCACCTACAGAAGCGCCAAATTCACAGTACTGGCCACACTGTTCGATTGACAATGGATCTCTGGGAAATGCAGTGCAAAAACACCACAGAAATCATATGTTTAGCACCAAAGATGGCGACAAAATGAAAACGAGGACCTGGCAGATTATTACTTGATGAAAACTACTCTGATGCTCTGGCAGATCAGTTGCAGACCTATCTATGGGATCTATGGGAAAACCTAGGCTAACCGTGATGATTTCCTATTAACCAATTATTAACTAATTATAGGAAGGCACGTTTTTGACTTTTTTTTTTACGTGAAAGTTTAATACATTATTTTTTTAGGGTTTTTATTTCTGGGATTTTCCTGTTATTTTTGCTGACGACACCAACATGATACACATAAAAACTTCTCATAAAAACAGAAAGACAATAACAATGAAAGAAGCAGAAGAGAGGACTGAAGAGAGAAACAACAGTAGAGAAAGACAGACTGGGACCATGTTCATAAAAGGAAAGGGATAAAGAGGGAGAGATTAATCACACACGAAAATTATTTCCATCATATTTCCCTACTGCAGGCGATCCTGATCTTTAGTCGCTGGGTAATTATTAATGTGTTTGTGCAACATGTCACTATGTGTTTGTCTACAACGGGAGTGGTACATACTTCCAATTACATAGGGGATGTGTTTTTTTATGTTTTATGTTGTTATGTAAATATACTTCTTGTTACATCTTGTTTTAATTAGGTCTCTCTTGCAAAAAAAAAGCACAGTCCCCAAAACACTCGATAATTAATGATATGATAATTACTAAAGGTACTTCAAAAACAAGGCCAAAGATCGCTGTTTTAGTTGGGTGTTTGTGATGAAAGCGCTTTGGCGCCCCCTAGAGGCCATCGCAGCAGGAACGCAAAGCAATTTAGCGCACATCTAAAGTTCTTTTTTCTCTCTTTGAATTCCTCTTTTTGGTTCTCTTTGCCTGAGCCATGTTCAGTGTGTTAGTGACGTTATCTGCAAACATTTAAAGGCAAGATTACCATATATGGTTAATTGGGGGCGTGTCTTTATGTTAATAAGTGGCTGTGCACAAGCTTAATGGGGAGAACTCAGCCAAAATGGACCTCCATGTTGATGCCACCTGTGGAATCTGCTGCAAAGTCTTTACAGTTCATGAATAACTGTTACGATCAACAAGGGGAACCCAAATGCAGAACTCAGACTCAGAATTGTGAATAACTAAGAAGAGGTTTATTGTCAGGGATTCCAGGGAATGAGGATGGAAGAGGGGAAAAGTCCGGCAGGCTAAGGCAGAGGGGAAAAGGGGAGTTGATGGTTGGTGAAGCATGGCGGAGCAGGAATGAGGGCTGGATGTGAGCATGGCTGATGTGGCTAACTTGGAAGCTAGTGACTGGCAGACTGGATTGCTGAATGGCAGGCAGGGAGGCAGGCAAGCAATGATCCTTTGGCACAGGGAAACAAGGTTAGGGACAAGTCAAAAATACACACAAGAGATAATAGCTTGAACGCACGATTCAAGTGGCCGGAGCCGTGTGCTAACCACTATGGCTGAAACAACGATCTGGCGATGAGTGACTGAAGAACCGGGGTAGATATACTGCAGAGTAGATGAGTAGATGGATGGCAGGTGTGTGGCTTGGAGCAGGTGAGTAGGCTGGACAGCAATCAGGGAGCCGGGAGAGTGAAAGGAGCGCCACGCCCACATCACAGACACACACACACACACACACACACAGAGGGATACAAACAGGGAAGCACAGGAGACGCAAGGGGAAAGGAAAACACAAGAAAAGAACTGGAGGCACGGCCGTGACCGTGACAATAACACCATAATGCAGACTATCCTGAAATATATAGTGTATACAGATACAAAGAGAAAATATCAGGACAATGTGCTGTAAGTAGTCTTTTCACTGTGGACCTTTCTATATGGAATATGGTTTCATACAATCGTGTAGTGGTAAATAAAAAGGTGACCTGCAGCAGTCATCATAAGGCAAACAATCGCACATATTAAAATATATATATATATTTCCTATGTAACTTACATTACATTGATACTCGTCACTATAATGTACAGTATAGTGTACAGTAGTTATAAAACTCCATTCTTGGATGAAATGGTGGATAAACTGAGTTTAGAATCAAAGGAACCTTCATTTTTTTTTAAATGAGCATATTATTATAAAACTTTATTGACTTCCATATTACGCACGTTAAAATAATCAATCAGACCAAAAAGACATTCCATGCAGTCCATGCAATTCTCCCTGCGTCGCCGTGCATGTTCCATCGCTTTCTCAAGAGTCGGTCCTCAATTGAAGGCAGCCGTCATCCTTTGATGCATGACTCTTGGATTCACTCTGGCACAGAGAAGTTCCTTCGCTACTTCAAGTCATTTGTTACCGTGGGAGTGCATTAGTTTGTGTCTGCCCCCCATTTCTTTTAACCTTAAAGGGCACTGATTAAAATTTCAAATTAAAAAAAAAATCGATTTAGGGGAAACTAATTGCGGAAAAGCAGTAATATCGCAGAGTAATGGCCGACCTTGAGGTATGAAATATTTAGACGGAGAAAGAGGATGAGATAGGGAGGCACAGGCGAGGGGTGGAGAAGAGAGAAAGGAGAGAATATGCTGTTCATGGGGAAAATAGTGAATTTTCTCAACCTGTAGAGGAGCAAATACTAACTTCCTGAGATTGAAACCCTTTCAAAACCCCATTGAATAACTTCAAAATTGCATTGTGGTTAAGCTAAAAACAACAGTTCCTGAAAACTTGGCATGTTGGAGATCCAAGGTTTTACCCGACGGCAACAATATTTGACTGTGGAGAAAGAGAGGGAAAGAGAGTCTATTTTTGGGAAACAAAACTATGACGAAGCAGAAATATTTTGAGTGAGAAGTGACCTCGAAGTGTGAAATAACATATTTGACTTTGGGGAGTGAGGTCAGGGGAGAGACAGTTTTTTTGTTTGTGTGAAAGAGAGAGAGAGAAAGAGAGAGAGTGAGAGAGAGAGAAGTTAGAAAAAGGGAGAAGAAAAGCTCCATTGAGAATTTGGTAAGAAGTTCCCTTCTCACTTGGCTGTACATTGGCACCGCTTACAAACGTGTTATCCCTCTGTGTCAAGGAAAAAGGAGAGACGGGACGGGAGGATGAGAGGGTAAAAGTGAAAAGTGGGAATGTTTTCAGATCACAGGGAAGGAGGGGAAGAGGTGATAAAAGTAAAGAGATGGGAGGAGAGAAAGGGTGAGGGGAGGGGAAATAAAATCTGAGCGCCTGAAAGGAGATTCACCCCCATTGACCTTCTGCACATATTCTTGAAAAACAAAAGGTATAACAAAAATACTACAAAAGTAGTGCAAACACATCTACAAAGCTATCTTCTCTATCAATATTGAATGGAATTTCAACCAAATTAAAGAATTATGGATAAATTTCTCTCCATTTCCCTGTCCTCACCAGTCCCACCCTTAAGGGATGCGATTGGTCAATAATTAACAACATCACAGCAATTGGCCGACAGAGAAGTTTGACAAGACTTGACATGAACATTTGGTTCTCATGGACCCTTTTATGCACCAATATGATTTCTATTACAATAAGCAGTTGTGTTATATAGTAATCAATAAGTGAGATTATATATATTTTTTAAGGGTACTACGTTTAGTTTAGCTCGTTAAATTATTCACCCCATTTATTCCTTTTGGCTAAATTGTCTCACTGGGGAAATAATGTTCAGCATTTTGTGACATATATTGTTATTTTCAATACATATTCTTCCTCTAATTTTATCTTTCGTGCAAGGAAGACTTCCTTCAATACATCTTAATAGGATTTTAGGGTGTAGGGTAAATTCTGGAGAACAGTATTAATGCCTTTGTCACTTATGGATTCCACATTCGATTCTAGTTCCTGCGGTTTCAAAGAAAAACTACCATCCTTCACTATCAGTGCACTATCTGTCCTCCAATTTTACAATGGAAGTCAATGAAGAAATTGAACAGAAAAAACCCCACTTTATGGAAAATGGAAGGGAGGGAAAGCACGTAAAAATAGAGGAATGGGGAGAGAGAGGGGAAACGAGTGGTGAGGGAAGGAAGGAGAGAGAATGAGAAAGCCTCATATTCCTTTATTATAGAGGAGGGAGAAGAGGGATTGAGCGAGGAAGACTATAGTATGGAGAGAGGGGAGAGAAAGAGATGATGGGTGATGGGTGGAGGTTAGAAAAGGAGAGAGAGAGAGTTTGATGGAGTGAATAGGGGGAGGAGAATAACAAAATACTAGAGGGTTATCAAAGGTTATTGGGATTTGGGATTGAACTGGATACTACTTTCCAACATGGTCATCATTTTCATTCCAATGCAATGTATGCTGGAAAGTATGCTAACAGGCTAACAATGTGTCCTATTATATGATCAATTTAGTGAACGCTTGCTAAGAAGTTCCAACTCAATAAACATTTTACTTGACTTGTCGGTTATCACACACATTATAAGTCATCATATATGCATCATAAGCACATTACAATTACATCATAACTGCATCAGAAAATGTTATAATACACTATAATGCATCGTGTGCATATAGTGGTAATATATTTACCACCGGCCCTATATGTTTATTTGTTTGTAACTCATCATGAGTACATTAGAATTACATCAGAGAGGCATCGGGAAATGTCATAATACATTATAAATAGGGGCTCTAGCCCATAGAGCTAAAACCCCGTTGTTTTTGTAATTTTCTTCTTCTCCTGGTTGAGACATGAAATTGGAAAGACTGATCGATAATGACTTATGAGAAATAGAGATAATGACTTACCCCAGTCATCCAAATGAGGGTGCTAACGAACTTTTTGCTAATTAACAATTTTTTTGAAACACTTTTTACCCTCAGGCTTTTTTGATTTTTGACCTTTCGACCCAAAATTTTGTACACATGCCAAGTAGTCCTAGCTACAAAAGAAATTATTGCTGAACAATTTTCCAACTTGCTGTTACATCCAAAGATGTAATTCCTATCATTTAAATTTTAAATTAAATTGACTTCTTGAGCCCATAAACACACCCTTTTAATTAAGTCTCTACCTCTGTTAGTTTCATAGTTATGGCACACACACCAAAAAAAAAAAAAAAATATGGATGGAGACTGTTTGATAATCGTCTGGATCTGGATCGGTGAACTGGATCTGGAATCGTCAAATCCCAGATCTGGATCACCAAGATAACAAATCAGAGGTTCATTGAGTCATTATGGTTCGATTTAGAACCACAACCCTCACTAACAAACCCTCAAAGAACCCTCATTTTTCTGTGTGTGCGTGTGCTTGTTTACAACCATTCCATGTGTGTGCACAATATGTCAGCATATGTGTGTGTGAGTGTGTGTGTGTGACTGTATGTATGCCAGCTCCTTTGTCAGCTAAAAACAAAAATCCATTAGTTTGCTTGGAAGCTGGCTGCCGGAGCTCTTTGAAGCCTTTGTGTCTGAGCGTATGCGAAAAGAATGTAATTCCTCGGAGCGTCGAGCGCCGTCTATTTCGGTCCACGTATGTCTAATTGAAATGTTGCTACAAAAACAATAAACGGAGGCAGAGGGGTAAAATCCAATTTAAAAAAGTTGATGAGGATAGGATTTTCTGGCTGGAATGATTCCCAATGCTGCAAGGGTTTGAGTTAAATTGGAGTTGCATTTTGCCGACTCACTAATGTATGTGCAAGGCATGTGCGCGCACACACACACACACACACACACACACCCACCAGCTGAACACACAAATACACGCACACTAGTGTCAGTGCCAATGTGTCATACAGGCATACAGATGCACACTTTCATGCATGCAAACCAGGGTGAGCAATTCATTTCCTGATTTGTTGATGTGCAAACACACACACACACACACACACACACACACACACACACGCAGATAGTATAACCCCACTCTCAAATAACTCAGGAGGGACAATTGTGTTGGTTTGCTCAGTTTTAATTTCTTTTCTTCAGATAATAAACGACGACGCCCGCTGAAATCCTTTCCCCTCCCCTTCACCTGCCAGCAGCTCTCTTTAATTAGCTGCTGTGTGTGTGTGCATTTGTGTGTGTGTGTGTGCAAGGGATATACACCAATCAGCCATAACATTAAAACCACTGACAGGTGAAGTGAATAACATTGATTATCTTGTTACAATGGCACCTGTCAAGGGGTGGGATATATTGGGAAGGAAGTGAACGGTCAGTTCTTGAAGTTGATGTGTTGGGAACAGGAAAAATGGGCAAGCGTAAGGATCTGAGCGACTTTGACAAGGGCCAAATTGTGATGGCTAGACGACTGGGTCAGAGCATCTCCAAAACGGCAGGTCTTGTGGGGTGTTCCCGGTATGCAGTGGTTAGTACCTACCAAAAGTTGTCCAAAGAAGGACAACCGGTGGACCGGCGACAGGGTCATGGGCGCCAAAGGCTCATTGATGCGTGTGGGGAGCGAAGGCTAGTCCATCTGGTCCGATCTCACAGAAGAGCTACTGTAGCACAAATTACTGTTACTGTTGGCTATGATAGAAAGGTGTCAGAACGCACAGTGCATCGCAGCTTGCTGCGTATGTGACCCCTGTCCACTGCTGAATGGTTTTAATGTTATGGCTTAATGATTTAATGTATAGCAAAATGCACATCACTTTCATCAAATGTCATCATTGTAACATGTCAGATACATCATCAGCTTGTTAGGCACATATCATATCATTTGGATACATATCGACATTTCAGATATATATCAGTGAGAAGCCCACGTATAGGCCATAAACTGTTCATTGTTCACTTTTCATTTCTTCACCCTCTCAACAATATACACAGCCATTTGGATTGTTTCTCTTGGTAACTCGCTCCTTTTACCTCCGTGGACACACAGACGGGCAGAAAAACAAGAAAATTGAAGTTGCCTCTGGTCAGAGAGAAGTCACTGTCATCGCCGGGATGCCCTGCTGAAACCATATCCTTCATCTCAGCTGGAAAAGAAAGATAGAGATAGAACGAGTCAGGGGAAGCAGCAGAGGTGAGTAGGGGTGAAGCAGTTTGTTGTTGCTGCTGAGAAAGAGAGTGGTTGGCTCGACTGGCGTGGGGGCCACTGCTTGGGCTTGTGTAGTGTGTGTGAGTGACAAAAGAGGTGCAAGAGAGAGAGAGGACCTAAAGCTTTCACCCTAAACCAAAGCATATTTAAGAAAACCCCCAGATTGGACCTTTAAATCATGCTGTAAGCCTTTTCTTTTCCCAAATTCGAGCTCCTCCGGTGCAGCTTTTCCGATATTTATGACTCTCTACACCAGTGAAATAGAAAATCTTGTCGTTGCTAGAATATTTTCTTCCCCATTAAACATTCTTTCATTCGTTTCTCGGGTAAAAAAAAAATCTGTCTTTTCATCATTGAGTGGCCCCGGGCATCGGTTTGTGACAGCAAAATCATTCAGTGGGTTTTCCTCAACTCTTGCAAAGGATTTTGGGGTGGAATCTTTGCCAGCAGGACAGATTTGACCCAGAGAACTGGAGTGATCCAAACTCATAGAGGGTGTTGAGGTGATAAATGGCATAGCGGATATGGGCGATAATGCTTGCAGCAGAGATAGGTCTTTTTAAATGGAACAAAATCAATGATATAGTGAAATTTCAGGAGCAAAGGCACAGTGAAAAGCGTGGTGCTGATGGCCTTGCAAAACGGCCCATCTACATTGCCTCAAAATGTTAATGTATCATGGTCTAGTGAGGCTTCAATACTGTAGCAGCAAAGATAAGGCTCAGAGCACCATATATGGACGCCTCTTTGCATGGTAGTAACACAGAATGTCAAGTTTTAGACATGAATTTACCAATACACAGGATTTGAGGTAAATTCAATGTTGACCATAGAGGACATCAAGCTACAGAGTCATAAATCTACAGGACCACCAGACAGGCAGCCATTTACTAGCCCATTATAGGTGGGTAGGACATGTCCAACCCACTTTTTAAAATGGCATTTTTGTCCTCCTCACTTTAAATGGAATTAAAAAACCGAAAAAGGGAAAAGAGCTAGGATATAAAGGAGCCAGCAGACTTTAGGACAATGATGCTGATGCTCTATCAGTCACAGTCAGAGAAGGGAAGGAAGGTGAAGCTTTCCCCCAAATCCGCTAATTTAATTGGCTGAGAAGAGTTGGCTCATTTGAATCTGCCACCAGCCGGTAGGCAGCTCTTGACAACGCCACCACTGTCTGAATGATAGCGAGTACAGCTTGGTAGACTAGGCTACTGTCAGTATGAATTGTTTATTACACTGCTGGTGTTGATATGTGACTACTCAATGAACTAGTCAAAAGATAACGAATGAAGACATCAGGGTGGTTCAGGAGTAATGGAAATGTTAAAGTGGCTCTAGTGATATAGATTTGATTAAATTCAATTGCTCTACCATGATAAGGTTATGGCTGTAATGTTTTTTCTTACAGAATGTATTCAAATTATAATTTAGGCTCCAAAGTGCATTTCAGTATTCTCTCTCAGGAGACACAACACTGCTGTGCCACAGCTACTCAAAGCTGTCTTCACCTAGCTGGTTCAGAGCAGTTATTTCAAACCCTGGAGTGGTTTCCCCCCTTAGTTCACTTTGTTTGTCCTCATGAGGACACAACAATCCGACTGAGGCCTTGGTGAGATGCTGGCTTCTCCGATCCAACTGTCATCCCGACAGGAAGCGCTGTGCGCTATGGGTTAAACACAGCGTGAATTGTGGTTTATGGGTTGAGGATGAGTTTTGTTTAGGCGCTCATGTTTAGAGGTTGTGTCTTCTCCTGTGTAGTTATCTGAAGGCTGTAAATCTTCAAATCAAGTGAAGCAAAACATTGAATGCCAACAAAGAATGCGATGACCTACAAATGACAGCTGATGGTTGACGTTGGTTTAAAGGCCTTTCCAACACCAGATTCCTGACCAAGTCAAGAAGTCAAGTCAAGAAGTCAAGAACTTTATTTGTCACATACGCATACAGGATGTGCAGTGAAATGAAAAAGTGGCAATGCTCACGGGATTGTGCAAAAAAACAAGTTTCAAAAAAACAATATTTACAGCAAAAAACAAAGCACACTATTTACAATAGGTATCAAAATATAAAATATAAAATATAAATCTGGTGTAGTTGTAAGTGTGTGTCTATGTGTGTGTGTGTGTGTGTGTGTGTGTGTGTGTGTGTGTGTGTGTGTGTGTGAGTGCAAAAGAGGGGCAGTGTGTGGTGCTTGGTGGGGGCCCTGGTGAGGTCAGAGTTTACAGTCCTGATGGCCTGAGGAAAGAAACTCAGTCTCAGTCCAGTGATGGAAGTGATATACTGCCATGGGGCTTTTTTTGATCAATCATGGTTCACTTGAAATTTTGCCATGTGTAATGCTACAAGCCAAAAAAATAAATGCAAATAACTCCTGATTTAGACTACATTAAACAGACTATTGGTTTGAAAACACCCTAAAACTTAAGCCCCCACAATATTAACCCTTTAACTAACTACAATGTTTCCTCCACATCCATATTTGGAATGTGTTTAGCATTGCGACCTAGCCTTGTACTATTCGAAAACAAATATTCTGTGTGATGTTTTACAGATTTGGCCCTTCACTTTCATTTGATGTGACAGTGTGTTTTTCTCTCCCATCCTGCCCTTTGGGATTTACCCTTTACTTGGCAAAGGGGGTGTGACCCATGAGAGAAACAGAATGGCTAATAGCTGAGAGGGCAAACCTAGGTAAATACTCTTTGCTACAGGGCTGGACACTATGATGATGATTATTGTGTGAGTGTGTGTGTGTGTGTGTGTGTGTGTGTGTGTGTGTGGGCAGCCCCCATGGGCAGCCATTAGAGGACAGACATGGTCCTGAAATGTCTGTAATTCTGCACCTAGAGACCCACTCAACACACACACACACACACACACACACACAGGAATACCCCTAACCTTAAGAGAACCGTTCACACTCACACTGTTATGTTTAAGGCTCCTTTTAAATGGTCCAGGCTACAAGACCTAGGAGAGAGAGAGGGTGAACCAAAAGCAACAGAAAAATATGACAGAGAGAAAATAGGGGGAATGGATCACAGGGATCTTAACTGATCTATGGGACCAGTAGGAAGTGCAACGGAAGAACTCCTACACAAGTTTCTGCATGCAAAGTCTGCATCCCTCTCACCCCTCCTGTCCCCTTGAGCTACAGTGGCCTGTAATTGACACCAACAATAAAGTCTGAATTTTACAAGAGAGAAGGAGAGTGAGCAGAGAAAACAAGACAAAACTACAGAAATAAGAGGGTAAGGAGAAAGAAGAGGGAAGTGAAGAGGTAGATAGTTGGTGGATGGAGAGAAAGAAGAAGGAGGTAGGCAGGGAAGAAAACAGTCGGCAGCACAACAAGAGAGAGAGAGATAGGTGGGTGAACAAAGAGCATAGACTGTAAAAATTAATGGACACCGCGAACAGACGCGTAACTGATGTTGTCTCGTAACTATGGTAACAACCAGTGGGGAAAAGCATCGTCGTAGCTTCCCTCCCATTTGCCAATCCCCATCCTCGCTGAAGACAATATTGCCGATCCACGTTGCCTCAATAAATTCCTCCCATGTATCATCAGCTTAAGAGAGATTGCAGGATAGGAGAAAAGACATAGGGTTAAAAATGCATGTCTCTCGTAGTCATACAAAAGGCCTTCTGGGAGAAAAAGAGAGAAGGGGTGTTCTCCATAGATGAGTCACTTGGGTAGGATGGGTAGGAAGTGAAGGGGATTGTGTGTGAATGAGAGAGATGCAGAAGGAGAGATGAAGGGGAAGGTAGATTATACAATGACAGGTCGATAGAGTGGAGGGTTTTGGCTTCCTTGTTCACTAAAATGAGAGGGATGGCACAGGGAGGAAGAGAGAGAGATTAAGATTGAGACGGATACGACAAAAGCAGGGAGATTTACAGGTACCTCCGGAAGGATTACAGGTAGGAGGTAAGGGGGGATTGTGGGATAAAATGAAACATAAATGAAACAAAAAGTTTCATCCATCCTCTGAGCATATATCTTGGAGGAATACAGTCTCTTTGACCACCTAGAAAATTGGTAGCAGTTGCACATTTGTTTTCAGCATTTATTTTGTTGGCTAAAGAGTTTTCATTTCACTGCACATCCTGTATGCGTATGTGACAAATAAAGTTCTTGACTTGACTTGATAAAATGCATGCTAATGCTTTAGCTCTCTGTATGTTTAGTAGACAGTATGAGCTAGCTTTGCATCACCTCAAAAACATTGTTACGCGAGTGAAAATGCCAACAAGTCTATATTGCCTAACACCCTTCCTCCTGCCACTGCTGCTGCTGCTGCTGCTGGGCTCCGTCATTCTCCACTCCATACAGCCGGACACCTGATCCTCCCG
>OOFE01045095.1:0-10910 GCA_900323365.1 Monocentris japonica | reverse complement strand
CTTTTTATGGAAGGGCATTACCATGTCGACTAGACGAAAAGGGATGGAGATGGGGGAACGCCATCATCATTATCCTCCTCCTCTTCCACACAGAAGCATTTGAATGTTCACCCACAAGGCCTCAGAGATGAACTTATGTCCGTATCTGACTTGTAGCCATGATAAGAGTCTGAATGTGTTGGTGAGTTCAGCAGAGGAATGTTCTCGCCTCTTTTTCCTGGTGATTTTTCCCCCATCGTACCTTGAACTCTACCACAGTTTTGCAGAACTGTCAAGGCTAACAAATGGAAATGTGTTTCTTAAGTAAATGAATGCCTTTTTTAGCATCTTTAAATGGACGTGCTACATTCTTTATTGTCCCCCAAGACCCAAATGAATGAAAATAGAAGCGTTCACTCAGGCCCCAGCCATTACACCTTAATAATGCACTTCTTTCCATTTTCCCCCCACCCACAAACTTTCTTTCCTGTCTTGTAAAACTCCTTAGCTCATTCTGGCGACCTAGTTTACAGGCCTCGCCTCTGAGCCACAGAGAGTTGGTTCCTTTTGAAGATGCATTGAGCAGCACAGCATGACAAGCCCATTATAGAGCAGGAGGAGGGGAAATCGCTCATTTACCAACTGGCAATTCTTGAGGGAGAAGGAATGTGCACTATTCATTTAATGATATCAGATATCATGACTCAATATGAAATATTCTGAAGTGCTAGGTTAAGTAAATAATGATCTATTCTTTTTCTATACAATATACAGCCTCACAGAATATATAGGAGTGGCCATATTGATATATGTTGCGAAAGCAATTCAATAATAGGAGAGCGGTACAAACAGTGTCTCCAGGCTGGTTGGCATGAATGGTAGAGTATGTGACACACACCCTGTAAGATTCCTTTAATAGCAGATGTAGCTTGTTATGCCAATGCTAGGTAGCATAATTGTATTTATTACTTATTTATTACACATTGCATGGGTGATTTTATACATGGTACTCAGTTCACCACCATTGCAGTTACACAAGGAATAGTGTTATAAAAATGGCATATAGAATAGAGAGGAAATCTTATTGCAGCCCCATATTCTAGTGCATAAAAAGTAACGGCAAAAATCAGCACCACTACCAAAATATCACTGTCATCACATATGATGCAGAATTTGAAGCAAACAGTCAGCATTGTGTTTGTTGTTTGTCCTTGTATACGTACTGTTGCAGAGAGGCTGGCCTGCAGGGCTTGTTATCCAGGATGGAGTACAAACTGCTATCCTTTGACCTGGTACAGTCATCACAGCCGAGCCCCGCTGTACAGTAAAACAACACACACACATAAGCACACACACACACACACACACACACACACACAGATGAGCACATGCCCACGCAAGTGCAAGAGAGCATACACAGAGGCAGTCAGGCGCACATACACTGCAGTAGACGCAACCATGCTGCACTGATGAGTCTGCACACACACACATGCACATGCAGATGAGCATCCACACGTGCACGCCTAAATGCAAGCGCACGCACACATGCAATGGCGCAAACAAACACATTCATGCACGCACGCACTCACACACGCACACACACACAAATCCCTAGTACAACAATGGTGAAATATTAATCCGGGCTCACAGCAGGAGTGGCGAGACGGGCAGAGGAACAACACCCATCAATAACCTCCATGTATCAGGGGTTTTTCAGACTGCGTCACAAAGTTGCTTCACAGTGAGATTAAAATGTTTTTTTTAAATGGAACAGTCTAATTTTGTAGCAAGCTGCTGGCTGTGTTATGCTGCCACTGCCATCTCCCCGCCATGGAAGATAGGCTGAAGAGAGGTCTGTAGGCCATATATGTTGATGAACTAAAATAGAGTGAAATGTGGACGATGAGCCTCCAGGACAAAATCAGTTTAGGAGAAAATTTCCTTTGAAAATGCGGATTCCTGGAGAAAAAGCCTGAAAACCCGACCGATCTCCGTTGCTATCCGCGCTATCTCTGCACGCACAGATCCAATATGGCACGCCTACGCACTCGGTATGTGATAGGATGCCGCAGTTCAAACAGCACTTGATTCACCGTGGCATCTCTTATTCTCTGTGTATACAATGTCAGTTCAAAAGCTCTGCCAGCTTCTGTTTTTCAGTGTGTTTTCCAGTCTGCACCATAGGAGATGTGTTGTATTCAGTATAGGATATATTGTTGTGTAGCGTATAGCTCTCTAGGTGCTGGGAGTGTGATGTGTTTGATGTTAGTGGGCGCATGTGCTTTCAAGAGTATGCAAGAGAAAAGGCCAATTGTGTGTGTGTGTGTGTGTGTGTGTGTGTGTCTGTTTCTGCACATCCACACATATGCATGATGTACGCTTTACTGAAACAAAAGAGATTGAGTAACGCGCACGCCCATTGTGCAGCGGAGTAAAAGCTTCAGAGCCTTATGGAAGTGGTTTTACGGACATTAGCTGGAGCCAGAAGTGGGCTACATTCTACATTTCCAATTAGACCAGGGGTTTTACTCCCGGAAAAATCTCCTCAGCTCCAACAGGGAGGAAAGACAGAAAGGGAAGAAAGCAAAACTGAAAAGGCAGAAAAGAAAATTCAAGGGCTGTCACTGTTTGTGAGGCTGTTGCTGCCGCAGCTGTGTGTATTATTTACACGAATACCCCGGGTATGTTTCCGTGTCGGCCTCCGTCTGTGTCGCCCTCTTTGTTCCAGGCCGCGAGGCTGTTTGGAGACGGAGGAAGAGATCCGGGGCTCAATTCATTACAAATTCTCGTCAATTTGCGGAATCGAGGTTTTCTCCCTGGGAGGTTTTCAATCGCTTTACCGCCTCAGCAGGGAAAGTCACTCAAGGCCCTATTCGACTTGAATTAAGCTTGCAAAGGCTTTAGATCCTTCATCGTCCCTGGGAAACGCTCCGCTGGGAAGGTCAGACAGTTTACAGATGGAGTCGTCAAGCATGCTCACTGCACCGATACTCAAGAGAAACTGTTGTCTAATAACTCGTCCGGTAAGAGACAATATGCCTGTTTAAGAATAGCAAAAGAATAGCTACAATGCATTGGCTGCTACAGTACATTATACAGCTCCATGAGAAAGACTTCATTTACAGTAGTTGCTTCTCTCTCGTGGCGTTAGATGTTCAATTTTGATCTCAAGTTTAATTTAAGTTGAATTAGCCACCTCTATCATCTTGCCGTGGGAAACGTCCCGCTTTGTTCTGGGGGATGATCACAATCTAGCGACTGTATGTTTCCGTCCACCCGGCAAGCAAATTTCAACCGTCACAAAAAAATTCAGTTGAGTCTGGCGGAAAGCAAATTCATATTCTTCCTGGGCACTGTTGACAACATATATCTGCAAGTATATCCAAAATATATGAATGTTATCTAGATGTACACATCCTCAAAGCATATTCAGATGTATATGTGAAATGTACTTTTTGCAGTATTACTTTCTAATACGATACATCATAATAATACTTGGATGGCTGTTGTCTCTATCCGATGTTGTCCCACAGTTCACATCGGTCCAAATGGCAGCTGCTCACGGCTGTCATACTGTATAGCTGAATACCAGCTGCAGTGCAACGGTCCACTCTGAGAGACAACTGGCACACACACACACATACACACACACATTCTCAATGCATATGAGACCCCATGACCAATCTCCATAATGACTCTACTGGCACACGAGGAGGCCGGGCACATGTTGAGAACATCGGCACAACACATTTCCCACAGACGCAACTCTCCCCAAGACGACACGAGGATAGATCACACGAGGATTTTTAGAAACCAACCCGAACATCTTAGATGGACTATTAGGAGTCTTACGCTGTATTTAGCGATCAACTAGACAAGCGTTCAGAACTAATCCTGTAAATCTGAAGGGTTTTAATTAGAAGAAAATGTTACTCGCAAATTCATCACTCCAGAAAAAGGTCTTAAGATGGGTGATAGCTTAGATGTTTTTCTCTTGTCTTTGTCTTTCACTTTTTTTAGATGGGAAAAAAAAACATTTAATTTACAGAAAAAAATATGACTTTCATGCACTTTGAACTCACTCACTCATTCAGAAATCTCTATGTGCAAAGAGTCACATGCCCAGCCATATTTCAAGCACACTCACTTATCTATGAAAAAAAAAAAAACCTTGAGCTTGCTATTTGTGACAGGGAGACATCCGCATGCGGAAAAAACGCCTGGTCAGAGGTGAGCTGACAATATATGGCATAAAGGGCAAAAGCTGGAAGCAGATACAGGAGACAGGATGTGGAGAGGAAGATGACTATGAATGAAATCAGCCAGGCTGGTGTTATGACAGGAGAGGGCAGGTAGAGAGAGGAATGTGCTGGCTCATCGTCAGCCGTGACAATGCGCTCATTTGGGCTGTTTTGATTGAGCCTGTCTGTGTGTTTTGGGCTTTATAAATAAGTAAGTCTGGCAGAAACACTGACACAAAAGGCAGAAAACTCATCATTTCACGGTGCTTCGGCTATGATTAAGCCTCGTCCCAAACGACGGGCTGCCTGTGGAAAACTGCCAAATGAACAGAGAGCACAAATCGCCTACATGAACGCGACGCGTTTTGACGTCGGAGGGCTGGTTAATGGGTCGTGTTGTTTCATGTGCACCTCCATGACGCTGTCCCTCCCATCAGCTCCATCCGCTGGTGTCTCAGATATCATTTGCTTGTCACAATATGGGACCAAATCCAACTAATTTCATCCCCTCTCACAGGGGCAAAGATGATTTTACTACCAAGATATTGTTTTTGGAAAATGGAGCCCAGGTCTATTAAAGGACAGCAGAAAACAGTAGGAGGCCTAAAAGTTGGCAATAACAGCAGGGTGGGAAACTTCCTACATTACAGTTGTAATAGTCGGTCAGAGCAGGGGAGTTTTTTCATTCAGCCAGAGGTTAGATAAACACAAACCCTCTGGACTTACCCAGCTAACTCTCCCTCTCGTTTTCACACACTCGCCAGTCGTTGAGGACCAGGTTTGGCAGACCGTCGTAGGCGGTAAACTGCTTGTTTCCGCTGATTGCTGCTGTAGAGCCGCTGCTGGCCAGAGTTGTTTTGGCTACAGGCTGATGGTGTGAATTCCCCATTCCTTTGTTCCACTTCTGAGCTTTCAGGTGATGGACGTTCAAATCAAATTTTCCTGGGGGGATGTCTGGCTGTTGTCGTGTCAAAGTACAGCAGAACTCTTCTTTGATTAGCTGGCTGGCTCGGAGGCCTTTAACTCAAAGATTGAAGGCTGCTTCCAATGGGAGAGTCGACATGAATTTTCAAAAACTCATAACTGAGTGAAAAAAAAGATTCCAAGATTCACACACTGAGAGAAATGAGAGGGAGGAAGAAAACACAAATGTGTAGAACACTGCATGCGTGGGAGTATGTTTATTTTGAGATGGAAAGACAGGAACAGGAACACACACACACACACACAGACTGCGTGAAAATGGTAAAAACAAATATCTGGATTTGAAGAGAGAGAACCATTTCTCAGTGAGGTTACACAAATCCAGTATGGTGGCAAGTGCCTCTCAGGCTTGCACATACTGCTTTACAGGCCTGAAGTATTGACATTGTCTCAGTGTGTGTGTGTGTGTGGAGTGTGGAGGAAGGAGAGAGTCTGACTCCGTACGTCACCGTTGCAACATCCACAATCCGCCTCATTCCTCATTAAGTCATTCTGCTCACACGCGTCTTCACACAACGACTCTGAATCACAGTTGCACGGTACGATTTCCAGCTCACAATTTCTCTCTCCGTGTTCATCATCCCATTTCTTTTTCTTCAGGGGAAACACAGGACTCTTTATCCATCTGGTGTTCTCCCCTCTTGCACAATCTGTATATAGTTTGTCTCAAGGCTTAAATGTCCTTCTTTACTCTCGTGAAGAATCATCGTAGTAACCCTATAATATTCCTATATGGTCTTACAGTTTTGCTGTGATATTATAGGATATTATATATATTATAGGACTACTATAGGTCTTTTTCATGAGAGGTATCATAGTTTTCAGCGGCTCCGTCTACTTTATGGAAGGGCCAGGGGCACAAAACAAAATATTTTGTACCCTGGGTGAATGTTGGCAATGTCTTACACACAGGCTACAAATACCCCACTGGGAACACAATATGGAAAGCATTGTCCATATCCAAACCTGCCGACAGAAGATAAGTCTTTTCCTCCCTTTGGTCCAGAGCCAGGCTTGCTGTTTCAGCTCTGATGATAAAAGGAGAGGGCTTGGGTTAGTGGGACAGATGAAATCTGTGATTAAGTTAAAGCACTCAGGGGGAAAAAATGGTTTAGTGCTGTAATTTGTGTCATTGGCGGAAAGGTATAACCACAGTGACAAGGTTATAGACAAAGAGATGCAGCAAGTTGATCTCAACAAAATTAGATTTAAAGATTGGTTAGAAAACCGTTTTTGTTATGCTTTTGACCAGTTAAGTACAGGAGTACTGCAGCCAACAACATGCTGTTGTTTGTTTCACACACAGCTTCTGCATTCGATGATCTGAACCAAAGCAGCAAAAGCATGTTTCAGAGGGGATGGAAAACTTTCACTCAAATCAATGGAGGTGTGTTTGATTTTTTTTTAACTAACAGAGAGAATAGCATCCCATAAAACTGTAGGCTGTGGGATCATGGCATAAAAAAAGTCATCTTTTCAGGAACCGCAAATAAACTGATCAGTTTCCTGATTTCCTGATCACTGCCAATGTATCTTTAACATTTTTCAATGCATCATCAATGCTTGATTTGGCTTGATCCCAGGGCATTTTCTGCACATGGGAGATGATGTCACGATGTCGGCAGCCAACTGCAGATTGAAGGTTTTTACAGATTGACACTGTACAGTAGGCCGGTTGGCTGAAAGATTAAAGCGATATATGGGGTCCAAATGTAAGGAGCAGCATCGTGAAGAGACTTTGTGCTGAGGCAGCAGAGAGTGTGTCAGTGAGGCGACTGATGTGGTGCAGATGGACAGACAGAGAGGGAGACAGAGAGATGCTGCAACAACATGCTAAGCTAACGCAGACAACCCAGTTTTGTTTTCCCACAGGATATACTGTAGGTCCCAGTGAGATACACACACACACACACACACACACACACACACACATATAGTCTAAAACGCAGAGATCCCATCTGCCCCGTGGTCTTAATCAGCTTATCACTGCCTGTGCTCGGCCTGTTCAGGATGAGTACATCAAGCTTTGACATACATTAGCGACACTGTTTTCACCACTGGGATCAACCAGCGTACAGATACTCCAAGTGCACCCCCCCACACACAGGAAAAACAAAAACAACACACACACACACACTCCTGATGTACACAAAGACATGTGCACGTGCATCCACACACACATATGCACACAGACAGAAGGAAGGTATGAACACATGCATGCACAAGTCTGCAAAGAAACCACATTGCCCCGTTGTCATCCCAGATAGAGAGCGAACATCCTCTGCTTGTAAACACACACACACACACAGCAGAGGCTGGGAAGATGAAACAAGCCCAAGACATGCAACAGAGCAGGCATGGACTCATGAAAACTCTCATTCTAATCCAGGGGTGAGTGTTTACAGGGGGAATTCAGATGCTTATGTGTGTGTGTGCATTTTCTCCTGCCAGAGCCTAGCTGATCTTTCAGTAAATATGGACATATGGCCAGCCTCTGTGGAGGGAGAGAGAGAGAGCGAGAGAGCGAGAGAGTGAGAGAGCGACGATCCTTGGCATGTTTTCCTCGTCCGTCCACAGCAGGCAGAGACATCTTATCCACCCAGGACATGTGTTCCTTTCCCAAAGCCCCCTCCAACAGTTTAGCCATTTTGACTCTCCAAGTCACCCTAGGGAGCGACCGAACACACACACACACACACACACACACACACACACACACACACACACACAGGTCACGGGGTGTGCACTGTTGGTTACGTAACAATGAGACAGTTATTGGATGAACATGAGTGACTTATCATGCCACTGACTGCTGGTTACGTCAGTTCCAGAGAGCTGGTGAGTGAAATGCTTTGGCAAAGCGCTCATCAACAAGACAGCACAAGAGATGCCTCACGTCAGTCAGTTCACTTTACATTTAATAGATTACAAACGAAGAGGTCTAATATGGCGGATGTCCATTTTGAGAAAGAAAATCACAACTTAAAGTTCATCTTTCAATATCTCTGTAATATTTTGGATCCAGTCTGTCGATGTGTTATCGTTTTGTCAACCAAGTTGCCTACTATCCATTAAAGTGGCTTTATATGGTTTAAATTTGTGCTATCAAATTGAAGATTAGTCACTTTATTCTTCTTTTTGGAACGAAACGCTTTGAATGCAAACTGCAATTCATCATTAAGAGTGCGATAATCCTTTTTCTGTGTTTCAGTTTTAAGGAAAATCCACTTCCTGATTTGATTTCGCGGCAAAGGCGTCAATCCAATCCCAGCCTGCTGTGAGAGTTTCTGATCTTCCTTGTTGGATGTAAAAGCCCCGGAGGTGTTGCACGCTGGACAAGCTGCTCCCAGGCTGAAGTTGTTAGCTCCTCTAATGAAAGCCGACACTAAACTTATTGATGTGCGCAAGAAGCACTTTCACACCTACAGCATCTTTCCATCGCCTTCCCTGCTCTCTGTCTCTCTCACCTGCCTTCATTGTGTTGCCACCTTCCAGCTTCACCTTTCTTCCTCCCTCTTCTTTTCCCTTTAACAGCTGTCATCTCTAGATTGGTACTCCCTCCCTTCCTCTCTCTCTCTCTCTCTGCAGTGTTGTTGGCCGTTAATCAGAGCTGACTACCACATCAGGCGCTTTGTTGTCATGATGCCCGGCCCCAGGCTCCAGACGGCAGTATTTATCAGTTGTGTCAGTGAGCTCCACTCTACCGCACATCTCCAGTCCGCTGGCCCATACATCCCCAAAACCAGTAAAGTCTGAGGACTGTGAATCAAGGCCGGGTGAGATCATGCCAAGATAACGTCATGACGTGAAGGGACTGTGTTTATTGGCAAGCGAGGCCACTGCGGAGTGGTTACACGCCCGCATGGATGCGTGAGCTGCAATACAGGGTGGCCGAAAAGTGGACCACTCAGCCACCCCGACAGCGGGTGTGTTATCTATCCCTATGAACCCCCTGTCTACCTAACCCACCCACACAACATCCGTCTCCTGTCCAAAGCAGGCCACCAGACAGCACTCAGCAGGCACACTGCTGCAATACAACTTGTGCGTGTGTGTTTGTGTTTGTGTGAGTCAAAGAGAGAAAGTAGTGAGTGATTGTGTGTGTGTCCACATTTTGCTGTCTAAATAATGTACCAGTTGGGCTCATAAGAACACGGTAAGAGAAAACCGGCTATGGGAGCTAAGTGAAAGTGCTGCATGTCAATAATTGATGTTGAAATGAGATTTGACGAGCCAAACACCAGCCTCTGCTGAGCTGGACCCGGACCAGATTTCAGATTATAAACCCAGGATTTGGCAACAGCAAACTCCCAAAACACTCAAGAAATCAGAGAAGCGGCTGTTTACAGCCATATGCCAGAAGCAGGTGGGTTTACCACCAGAGTACCAAGAGCAAGTGACTTTTCAAAGCACAATCAAATGAAATGAAGAAAAACACTCGCCAGGAACGCACTTTTCAGCTTAAAAAAACTCTTTATTGTTTAGAATACACCGTGTTGCAGCATTTTGGATCTCTCACTTCGACTCTTTGGGCATCCGGTGCCGGGTTCAACAGCACACTGACTTCACCGTCGCTGCTGCCGCATTCTCCAGCCCTCCTCCAGTCTAAATGCTACTGTAAACTGCTCTTTGTGTACATGACAGGTATTCCTGACCGATGCTCATACGAACCACTGGTCTGAGAGGTTAAAGAAACAGATGCAGAGGGTGGAGAACTCTGATTGGGGGGTGGGGGATGGGGGGTCTCCTCCCTCGGCCCCGCTGCAACAGGAAGTCAAATAAATAAGCAACAGTCTCACTTCCTCTTGTACTCCCCCCCTACAGAGCAGGGACCATATTACACACACAGCATTCACACTTCACCGGTGCCTGTATTTGCGTGTGTGTGTGTGTGTGTGTGTGGATTGTGTTTCCAGGTTGAATTCTCCGATATTACAAAATACATTAAATACATATTGGTCCGTTTTCATCAGTATGCCAAGTACAACTTCCTGAGACATCTTTTTGGTCTTCCTTTACCCATCCTTTTATTTTCTCTCTCTCTCTCTCTCTCTCTCTCTATCTCTCTCTCTCTCTCAAACGGCTCCACTTGTTCATGCTACACTTACTTTAACCATCCGCTGACAACATCATCCCTTATCGTATGACGCGCTCTCTCATCCATGCCAAGATGTGTGTAATAAACAAATTTCTCGCTGCATGATCCTAGACGAGAGACCGCGATTCAGCTGCAGCACACAACTAAACAACGCCACAGATACACGACAGACAGTACAAACTGCTGCTACTGTAGTTACTGCAACTGACCTGAATGCACGTGTGTATCTGTGTGTGAGAGTAAAGTAGTGATGGTTGTGCTTTGTTGAGATGACAAACCTGAAAATATAAGTAAACAAATTTTCCACTTGCATGCTGACGGCAATTTGTATAATAACAGTCTTACAGCCAAAGGTTTTTGAAAATACAAATGTGTTTATGGAAGCCTTTTGGTGTGAATTTTCACAGTATCAATGTTAGTTCTCTTCCTGGTGTGGTCAACAGTCACACATACAGAGGCCAGAGTGGATGTCGTCGTCGTGCATCGTAAGAGTCTCCAGTGCGGCCTTGTGCAGGGTAGTTCTCTGGTACACACACACACTCACACACACTCACACACACTCACAATCACACCCATTCCCGCTGTCTTTCATTCTGTAGATCACTTTG
>OOFE01045093.1:0-21704 GCA_900323365.1 Monocentris japonica | reverse complement strand
GACACGTACCACCTACCTAAACATTGTTGTAGACCAAGTACACCCCTTCATGGCAACGGTATTCCCTGATGGCAGTGGCCTCTTTCAGCAGGATAATGCGCCCTGCCACACTGCAAAAATTGTTCAGGAATGGTTTGAAGAACATGACAAAGAGTTCAAGGTGTTGACTTGGCCTCCAAATTCCCCAGATCTCAATCCGATCGAGCATCTGTGGGATGTGCTGGAAAAACAAGTCCGATCCATGGAGGCCCCACCTCACAACTTACAGGACTTAAAGGATCTGCTGCTAATGTCTTGGTGCCAGATACCACAGGACACCTTCAGAGGTCTTGTGGAGTCCATGCCTCGACGGGTCAGAGCTGTTTTGGCGGCACGAGGGGGACCTACACAATATTGGGCAGGTGGTTTTAATGTTATGGCTGATCTGTGTATGTGCCTTTCTTCTCAACAAGTTACAAACACAAAAATTTGTACAATGTACTCCACTTTTGAATTCAAGTATAAGTATGTTAAATCTCAGGTGTCATGAACACAGGTAATTATTAATTATATGATCATTTGTATTTGTAAGTTGAGTCTCAATCAAATGTAAATGTATAAAGAGCAAAAGTGTAATAAATAAATTTTTACTAAGGTTACTTCATGTCCATCCTTATCGTAAGCTTGTCTTTTCATGTTATTTGTTCACTAAAATGCCCATTGCATCAAAGAGGGTGAAATCTGAACTATATCTGAAAATAATAATACTGGTTGAATATATAGCAGAAAACTTGAACTACTTGAATGTCCCCAAATTAAATTATTTGAATGGTAGAGCTGGCACTATCTGCCATGAGCCATACAGCATGAGAGGTTGAAGTTAATAAAGGCTTTTTTGTTTTTGTTCTGATGGGCAAACAGTTAGCATGGAGAAAGTGACTGTCAAGACTTTGAAGAATGAAGTTCATACACAGAAAGATTTTCACTGATCTGTTATTGAAGTGATCCACTGAGTACCTGGGAGAAAAACAATGGCTATAGTGCATCAAAAAGTGGAATTTACATAATAAACACCACCCAAAATATAAAAAGTAATTCAACAGAAGAATATCTAAGAAGGACAGAATAACATTGATAATAGCAACTAAAGTGTATATGTAATGGAATTGAAATGCACAAGATCCTTATGGAAATCCAGAGCCATTCATGCTATACCTCAGTAGTAATTTATAGCAGTCTTGAATTCATTAACACTGTCTGATCAAAAGTATTACTCAGGCTTTACACAAGAAAATTTTATTTTAAGATGTATTGTTGGATAACTTTTCATGATTTATTTAAAAAAAATGCAAGCATGCCAAATGAGTTGGCTCTGGTGAAGATTCAATACACTGCTGGCAAAATGAGGGTTCACACAGTACACATAGGTCAATCCCAGTGAGTTCACTATTGTGAGTTCGTACATTTTCACGGTGAGAAGGTCAGTGAGACTCAAACTGTGTTAATACCTAGCCCGAACGGCCTCAAGATATCATTGTCATTCATTTGTATTTGCTTGCATCTTGAGTCCGAACACAACCCATTCAAAACCTTAGGGGAAATCTTGCGTCACACAAGTAACTCGGTAGGTTCTGGTGCAATGGTTACCTCCTGGAGTATATATAAAACAGATAGATGTGAAAAATAGACTTTCAATAGTTTGGTTTTGTGGTAAAAATATACTTTGAACGTCTCAGAAATTGAAAACTCCAGGTCTTGACATGTTACAGACAGTGCTGGGTTACATAAGATGGCGCTTGTGCAGTAGGACAAATGGTGGACTTGGACTTGGTGGAAATGGAGTTTTCATTTGTGAGAAGTAGATTTTAACAAAAAAAAAACAATCAAACTGGTCAAGGTTCAAAGTTCATCAAGGTTTTTAATGGGTCACACTCATCCTCAAGATGCAAGTAAATGAATTTCCAGTGACATCTTGAAGTTTAATACCAACAGACAGACTTGTACTGAACTTGAAATTGTCCTGGTCACAACAATTCATATTGCTTCTAGGGTTTTAATACCAGGGGATATTAATACAATGTGATGTGTAATACTGAAGCAGTATTTTAATCACTGGGTCAGAGGGAGTTGGGAGATTGTCATGGGAACCTGGTTATTGATGGTAATTCGCTGCCTGGTTTGACATCGGATCATTCCTATGATGGCTCTTCTGAACCTGCAGGAAAAGTTCACAACTCCTTGAGTGCACAGTCCAATCATTAGCTAGAACTACCAGTTGATAACAGAATCCAGAGTCCAGACACATTCGACTACATTCATTCCCTAACCCCTAACCCTCTTAAACCTCTCCAGTTGTCCTTTTCCCCATCAACTTCCTCCAACTCCTTTCCTGGGTCTACTCCGGGGGTCTCCTCCCAGTCCGTCATGCACAGTACATCTCAAGATACCGCAACTCCTCCACTTGGGGCAGCTGCTCACCCCTCACCTGGATGGGACAGGCCACCTTCTTCCAGGAAAGAAACATGGCCTCAGACTTGGAGGTGTTGATCCTTATCCTGACCGCTTCACACTCGGCTGCAAGCCACTCCAGTGCACAGCAGAGATCAGTCAGATGAAGTCAGAAGGATGACATCATCCACAAACAGCCATGCTAATGTCACCAGGCAGGACACTCTCCCTACCTCGGCTATGCCTTGACATCCTGTATAGTGATTCAAGAAGACGCCTATGAGTAGTTCAACAAGACCAAAGAGAACCTCGCCCGGAATAGGGAGACAGGTGAGCGCCTGGTGGCCAGGTGACCCCCATAGCTCGGCCCGAGACAGCCCGAAAGAGCAGTGCAGAACCGTTATGTTGTGGGCTCACCATCTGCCAGGGGAAGGGTAGGGGTCAGTTGCAATGCCCATCAGGCAAAGGGCAGGGGCAGAGCAAACCTAGGCTTCTTGGATCTTAGCAATGGATCTCAGCAACTGGCTCTCTGAACATGAAATGTAACCTCTCTGGGGGGATGGAGCCTGAGCTGGTGCAAGAGGTTGAGAGATACCAACTAGATATGGTTGGGCTCACCTCCACGTGCATTGTTTGCTCTGGAACCTGGAATGTCATCCATAGGGGGTAGTCTCTCTCCTACTCAGGAGTTGTCCAGGGTGAGAGGCACTGGGCAGGTCTGGGAATACTCACATGTCCCTGTCTGGCTGCAGCACAAGCTGACTCTTATTTGCGCCTGTGCATTGATTGGTGGAGTGCTGGAGAAGACTTCACCTACCGACTCCATAGTCCTACTGGAAGACTTCAACACTCACATTGGTAAAGACTGGGATATCTAGTGGGGCGTAATTGGGAGGAATGGCCTCCCTGATCTGAACCCGACTGGTGTATTATTGTTGGACCTCTGTGCTAGTCAAGGATTGTCCATAACAAACACCATGTTCAAACACACAGAGGCTCTTAAGCGATCATGGTACCAGCGCACTTTGGGCCAAAGGTCGATGATTGACTTTGTAGTTGTTCCATCAGACCTGAGGCCATTATGTTCTGGACACTCAAGTGAAGAGACGGGCTGAGCAGTCAACTGATCACCATCTGGTGGTGAGTTGGGATCACATGGCAGGGGAGGTTGCCAGACTGGCTGTGTAGGTCATGCAAACATGTAGTGAGGGTTTGCTGGGAACACCTGGCGGAGGACTTGGTCTCTGACTCTGTCCTGTATCCTAGTGGAAGCTGGGGTCATGGAATCAGAATGGACCCTTGCCTTAAAAAATCCCAATTCTAATTTTAACCCTAAACCCAAGTCCTGATCCTTAACTAACCGCTTGTGGAAGTGGGGAATAAAACTAGTTATCATAAGGATAGTGAAATACGCACACACACACACACACACACAAAACTCATTAGCATACCATGATAAAAAGAATAAAACTTACTTTTTATTGGCCACGACGTAAATACAGGGGTTGTAAAAGGTGGAGGACTTGGCAAAGAGTGGAGCAATGATGGCCATAGCGGCAGGTATCTTCTTGGGATCGCCAAATGATGCCCAGAGACACACCATGGAGTATGGAGACCAAGCCACAAGGAACATGACAATCATCACTATGGACATCTGCTGGCCACATACACAGCGCAGCATATCTTTAGCATACTGTCAAAAAAGTCGCAGATTGGAATTTTACTTCTAGAAACATTTCTCAGAGGTAGAGCTGCCCTGGAGGCAGAAATAATCTCATCAGTTGAGTTAAATCTCAATGGGCAGAGCCAAAGAACCACAGTTTTTCAAAGTGCAAGTTAGCTAACTGGTAAACTTGAATGGGAAAGAAGGAACACTGGTCAAAATATAAATAAAAAATATATATGGCAATGACTTTTTTTCATTCCATTCATGATCAAAAGATTTGAAGGAAGTTGAATGGGCCTGGGAATGGCAAGGTTTGGCTTGCATTTCACCTTGGTAACATCCATCTGGTCCGACCAGTCTATGTTGATGTGGTCCAAGCGGTTGCTGGCTTTGTATCTCTTCATGATGACGGACACGTTGTAGTAGCAGTAAAACATGACAGAAAGAGGCACCACAAAGTTCACAGCAATCACTGCCATGGTGTAAGAAATAAAGGAGCTGCGAAGGGAAAGCGGAATTAGCTATGGTGTCTATTCACAAAACGGTATAGCCATCTGTAACATCTGTAGCATTTAACATTACAATGTTCTTTATTTTGGACATCTTCATTAAGATTTGAGGTTTAGATGTGGTAATTTGGGATCAGTGGCCAAATGTTATTGTGGTTAGTCAACCAAACAATGGACATATACAGTACATTTGAACTCCATCATCCCATCTACTGGTCATGTAAGACATAATGATTAAATAAACAGAAAAACACCATTGGCTGACTCACGCATCATTTTGTCTCCAGTTGATGGTGCAGGTAGCTCCAGTTGGGTCGGGTGCATAGCCAGCCCAGCCTATTATTGGCATGGAAGACCAAAACACAGCGTTGAGCCATGCTGCTACAATGAGAAGGGTGTATGAACGGACAGTCATCTTCTGCCCTGTGGAGAAGAAGGACACGTACACAAACGAGTCAGGTGACACGAGTACTGTAAAGGCCTTCATTTGTGCTGTTTGGAGAAACACTGGAGAAAAAAGTTTTTTTTCCAGAAGCAAGTCCACACCCTTCAAGAGTCTTTGTATAAACACACAACTCATACACTCGAAAACAGATTGGATCTTTAAAATAAAAATGGGACACCTTCAAGGAGGATACCTTCAAGTTACACCAGCCCAATGGGAAGGGTCATTGGAGGTCAAACAGATGTCCCTTGGGGAGACACAATACCAGGTTGCCCTTGGGTTGAGTCGTAACAAAGCATTCCTTAGTCCCACTGAATCACCAACATAGACAACTTATCATAGTCTTACATTCTTTATATTATATAGCCACAAAGCACTTTGGTTTGTTATCTGCCACTGGACTTGAATTGACTGACTTAACTGACTTAAGAAATACTGCTCAATGCAGGGTCCCTGAACACCCTCTCCTAGACATATCGTCCTCCCTTGATTTATTCTGAGGCCCTTAAGAAATTCAGTTTAGCTCCACATGCATGTATGGAGAGTGCCAGAGAAGTAAAGAGATACCTGTAGTGATAGGAGTTATTAATACTTCAGACCACTAGAGGGCAGCAACGGCTAGCATTCCTACTTGTAAGCTACACTTGTATTGTCTTGGTTAGACAGTAGGATTTAGTAGAAGAAGAGTTTCTTCAGTCAATATCAGAGGAGTTTTTTCAGTTTATATAAGAAACATTACATGGTCTGAGAGCATGCTGAGAGTTTTGATGTTTTTTTGACGGACTTGAAATTGAAAACTAGAACATGCAATTTTGGAGTGTTGCAAGATTCAATGATCCGTGATCAACTGGTGTTCGGGATTAATGACAAAAAAGTGAGAGAGAGGTTGCTATGAGAGACTGAACTTGCCTTAGCTGGAGCCCTGCAGCATGCTAGGACGTTTGGTGATGGCGTGAGGGACAGTGACAAAGACAGCACAGCAGTAGCCACAGTGTCAAGCCGGACACAGAAACACAGAGAACACTCAGAGACTTTTAATTGTAAAAGATGTGGCACTCTACATGCACCAAAACAATGCCCAGCCTTACGGCAAAGTCTGCAACAAGTTTAAAGGACAGAATCACGACGCAAAGCAATGCTTTTCCAAGGGGAAACAAAGTCGAGGTGAACTTCTGCATACCGTGGAAGAAACTGCTCTCTGTGATTCATTCTTCGTGGGCATGGTAGCGCAAGAAGATTTCAAGCCTAAAGGTACTGAACAGTCAAGTGGGAACAGAGTTGAGCAGGGCAAGTGGATGGTGCCATTGTATATAAACGGAGCTGTCATTCCTCTCAAGCTGGACACAGGAACAAAGGCCAATTTGATGAATGAGCTCGACATCAGAGCCATGAAGGTAAAGCCATGCATTCATCCAAATTCTATTCTGCTCAAAGCTTACAATGAACAGCTCATCAACACCAAAGGCATATGCAGACTCAAGGTGAGAGTTAAAGGAAAAGAACACCACCTCATGTTTGTAGTAGTTCCAGATGGACATGACTCACTGTTAGGTGACAATGCATGAAAATTTAGGCCTAGTCAAGAGGGTGTAACGCATCAACGCCAATGCACAGAACAGCGTGGAGTCAATATTGGATCAGTATCCAGACATCTTCAAAGGGTTTGGTGTCTTACCATTCACCTACATGATACAGCTAAAAGATGATGCACAGCCAGTCGTTCCATGCTCCCAGGCAGGTTCCAGCGTCGCTACGGGACAAGCTGAAGCAAGAACTCGACCGATGTGACGTCACTGGGAGTCATAAAGAAAGTGGAGGAGCCCATGGAATGGATGAATTCGATGGTGTGTGTCAAGAAACAGACTGGTGCCCTATGTGTGTGCATGGATCCGAAAGACCTGAATGCCAACATAAAGAGAGAACATTACCAGATTCCAACCGCTCTCTTTCCAAAGGATGCCTCCTCTGCTCCTGAGGTGTTCCACATGACCATGGAGCATATCATAGAAGGCCTTGACGGGGTACGTGTGTATGTGGATGACATCGTGCTACGGGGATCCACACTGGAGCAGCACAAGTGCTACAAAGCATCCAGAAGTATGGACTGAAGCTAAACAGAGCAAAATGTCAGTTTGGTGTGAACGAAATCACCTTTCTGGGAGACAAGCTGTCCGGAGCAGGTGTGGAGCCAGACAAGAGCAAGGTGAAAGCAATACTGGAGATGACCAGGCCCGAAGATAAAAAAGGAGTGTTGAGAGTGCTGGGAATGATCAATTTCTGTGGTAAATTTATACCAAACCTGTCTTCAAAAACAGTGCACCTGAGACAGCTGTTGCATGAAAGATGTGAGTTCAAGTGGACTGACAATCATGAAGAAGAATGGGCACGACTGAAAACCACTCTCACAACAGAACCGGTGCTGACGTTCTTCAACCCACAAGATATCCACTGACTCATTGAAAAACATGATTGGAGCTGTGTTACTACTAGGCTAATGGAGAAGATTGGAGGCCAGTTGCCTACGCATCAAAAACGATGACCACGGCTGAATGTTGCTATGCACAAGTTGAAAAAGAGTGTTTAGGACTAGTATATGGATTCGAGAAATTCCACAGCTATGTCTATGGCCTACCAACGTTTGTGGCAGAGACAAACCACAAGCCATTGATAGCCATCATCAAGAAAAAACTCAGAGAGATGTCACCACGAATTCAAAGACTGATGATGAAGCTACAACGCTATGATTTCGACCTGATCTACACACCAGGCAAGCACATTGTACTCGCTGATGCTCTGTCCAGGGTGACGACACAGAGTGAAGCACACAGTGAGAGTTCCACAGAGACTGATGTGAATCTCCACGTGAACCTGATCACTGTATCACTACCCGTGTCTGACATGAAATCCAAGCAGATTGCAGCTGAAACAGAGAAAGACACAGGCCTACAGAGAGTCATCAAGAATCTGAATGAGGGTTGGCCTAGAGGTGAATGTCAACAGTATTACAACATCAGAGCAGAGCTGAGTGTCGTCAACGGGCTTCTACTCAGAAAGAACAGAATTGTCATTCCTCAGTCACTGAGACCAGAGTTGCTGAAAAGGCTGCACGAGGGGCACCTCAGTATGGAAAAATGCAAGTGAAGGGCCAGAACAGCTGTTTATTGGCCAGGAATCAATGCAGACATCGACAGGATGGTCTCAAGCTGTGAGATCTGTCTGAAGCATCACGCAAAACAGCCAAAAGAGCCTATGGCAATCACAGACCTACCAGATGAGCCATGGCAGAAAGTTGGGACTGACCTGTTCCACCTGGGTGGAAAGAATTACCTGTTGGTGATCGACTACCTTTCAAACTATCTGAGGATGGCGTCGCTTCCCAGCATGTCTGCTACCTGTGTGATCAGACACATGAAGTCAGTCTTTGCAAGACATGGAATCCCCCAGATTGTCTAAAGTGAGAACGGACCATGCTATAGCTGCAAAGAGTTCCAGAACTTCGCCGAAGAGTATGACTTTCGACATGTGACTTCAAGCCCCCTGTATGCCCAAACGGTAAAGCAGAGAAAGGAGTTCATATAGTCAAACAGCTGCTCAAGAAAGCACAAGACAATTGCTCAGATCCGTATCTAGGTCCGTTGAGTTACCGAGCTTCGCCGCTTGAACATGGCATGTCTCCTGCTGAGCTTCTGATGGGACGTAGGCACGCACCACGCTTCCCTACACTGCAGAACAAAAGAAGCACAAAGAGGTGAAACAGAAACAAAAGCATCTGCAAACGAGCAACTATGACAAGTCATCGAGAAGTTTAGTGCCACTGGCAAGACATGACACAGTAATTAGCGTTCCTACTTGTAAGCTACACTTGTATTGTCTTGATTAGGATTTAGTAGAAGAAGAGACCAAACCATGCTGGATGTATGTTAACCGAGTTTTAACATATGTTAACCGAGTACAGTAGTTAATAAATAATCATACTTGATGAACCCAAGTTTCTTCAGTTTATATAAGAAACATTACAATACCTATGTCAGGTCTTGCGATGGTAAGGTAGCGGTCTATGGCCACCACAGTCAGCAGGCCAATACTGGCCATGCCAAAGAAGATGTTGAGAGCTGCATAGATCTGGAGGCAAAAAACATACAAATATTATTTTACAGATAATCATAATCATAATGACAAGGTGAACAGTGTTGTAAAGAAATTTGTTTTGTGTGTTAACTGTTAACATCAATACATCTTTTACTTTAATCACATAACAAACAAGACCATTGTCAAGGAGATTGGCAGCCTCAACACTGAATTTTACATTGTATGCCATGAGGGTCAGATTTGGCAGGAAATCTGCTGGATTGCTTTTAAGTACAAAGGGAGATTGCTTTATGGCACAAGACAGGAAGAGGGCACTGTTCTTCCAGTGCAAACTAAGCTAAATTTCTGGCAATGGCAGATGAAGGAAGGAGTGAAAGGCTGATGGAAAAATCACTTCCAACAATGTCCTCAGCACGTACAAAACATATTTTGTTTGTAGCGAAAGATCTAGAAACAATCCATTGCACTTTGAGATTGGTCAGTAAAAACTGTGCCCAATCAAAGCACTTGGGTCTAGGTTTCCCAGCTCCATTCCTCAACTCAGATTAGTATCACATGGCCCAATATCACTGTGAAACACAGAGCCTTGTAGAAAGCCTATAATCTCCCAAAAGAATCCAAACATGCAGCCTGCTGCACAGAAGCAGCTGAATGTGAATATGCGTCAGGACTAGTCTCACGGGCAGTCGAGAATTATGTTTTTCTTAGGTTTCTTCATGTGATGGTGGCTTTCTCTAAATGCTAAAATTGTGACTGTGACAACATTTCTCTGAGTTTTATCAATATTAATAGACATGTAGAAAATAAGACTTCTGAATTGTAATGAATAAATGCCTTATGTTCATACCTTTTGCATTAAGACATGGATTACATGAATGAATGGATGATGGATGATGTAAAAATTCTCCTCAACACACCCAGCAAGCATTTAATGGATGGCGGCATGCAGGAAGAGGCCAGGTCTAAAGCCCGATTCGATTTACATGATGTGCAGGTTCAACATCAACCCGGTAAAAATTCATATTAGAACAGCTTTGGAAACGGTTTTGAACTAATATCAGAAAGGTATTTATGCCCCGATTTCACAACACAATGCAGGTAGCAGAAATGGACATCAACTTTCATGGCGCAGGCCATTGTATCAACATCTATTCAATGTAAAAAAAAAATTTGTTGGGCGACTCTCACATTCCACCAACCTGGCAACCAGTGTAGCCAAATTTCCAGCTGCCATGAAGGTCTGAGGCAGCAGACATTGGATAGCCGATGCCGGCCACGCCAATGTCAGTGAAGGCCAGGTTGATTATAATGGCATTAGTGGCAGTGCGTAGCTCCTTAAATTTCACAAACATTAGCAGCACCACAATGTTGCTAGCTAAACTGACGACACCTGAAAAAGATGAAACAGTGTGGAATGTAAAAATCAAACGGTCAAGCTAATAATTGTAAGGGAAGGAAAATAAATGATACCCATATTTTGGTTTACAATATTTTTTAACAATAAGAATTCATATACTTAGATCTGCTGGAAAACAAAATCTGTGTAATTAACCCCATTTACAGTGCATTTGTAAAACTGTTTCAACCTCAACCTTTTTTGAATTTTTTTTTAAGTAATCTAACATCCAAAGTACCAGAGCACCATGGCACACTGGCCACTAGCTGCCCTCAACATGCCAAAATCCAAATCCAGTAGGTTTTTAAATGAGTTTTTCACCAAATTTTGGAACAATCCCGTGCCTCCACCCCATCCAGCAAATAAAACTGCCTTCCTCCCAACCTCCTTCCAGGCTGGTTTGTCAGATAGTCTCTGAGGCTTATATGAAATGATAGTAAATGCTGTGCTAGATCACATTGCATCCTTTTCAAGCCTCATTAGCACATTAACTATCGATTTCATATCAGCCTCAGGGGCTATCTGACAAAACAGCCTGGAAGGAGGTTAGGAAAGTAGTGAATTGCATTTCAGTTCAGAAGTCCAGCTTCCCTCTTGAGTCAGACACACCTCAGAGGCACGATAGACAATATGAATGCACTGAGAACCAGCAATGGAGATAGCATACTGTAACTTTACAAATATAATCCACTGAAACCATATGAACATTGTTTGAAAGTCTAACTTTAATAAACTTAATTAACTTAAGCTAGCTAGCAAGCTAACAGTAACTTAGACACTAGGCAGCTAATTAGCTTGTTAGCTGGTTAGGCTTTAGCTTGGCAACAAGGCAAGCTAGCTGAGGAATTATTGATAACAAACAAATAAGACATTCTACATAAATATTATATGCAGAATTGCCTTTGGGGTGGCATTAGATAGAGTTAGCTTGCTGGCTAACACAGTTGCTTGGCTTGGGAAGAGGCTGGTGACTTGTGATTAAGCAATGAGGGGTGGAATGAGCATTATATGCTGCAACCTCAGAGGCGACCATGGGGGGCAAAAAAGACAAGTGCTGTGATGACAGTTTACTGACATCATGTTACATGATTTCTAGGTAATGAAGTTAAAATTGAGATCCAGGGCCAATAATCCATCTGAATGTTTCCTGGCAATAAAGGTCCCATATAATCAGTGCAACATAGTGAGTAATTCCTTAATCAGTGTTACCCATTGTTCTGTGTATCACTGCCTTTATCAGGTTGATAATATTGGAATGCCAAATCAGGGATTCAGAAACTTTGGAGATAGTAGATATTGCTGAAAATTGTCTTAAAATTAAGCAAAGTTGCATAGTAGACATTCTTGCTAAACCTCCATCACAGGATATTGGCATGGCTTGGATACGTTACATAACGCTATCAGACAATGCCAAAGTTGGGCGAATACAGGCTCTTTTGAAAGGCTATTGTCCATTGAGAATTACATCACTAGATGAAAGTACATACTACACACATAGACAACTGCTTGTACCAGGCCAGATTCTATTGGCATTGATTTCCACTTCTGTTTTCCTTGTTTCTCAAGCATCTTAACATTCCTATATTATCAACTATTAAAGATTACATTAATCCTTCCAAACCATTCCTATTAATAGCTCACACAAAGGGTTTGCCTCTTAATCAAAGTATACATCTTATAAATTTAACATGGGTTGTTTCCTGCCATGAAAGATTTTAAAAACAGTTAATTGTATTGCGAAAAGTTGTGAAAAATTTGAACAAGTTCTCTTTAAAGTATTTACTGCTAATGGTGAAGTGCAATTACAATTACATTTTATACTCTTTTACAAATTATTAATTTGATATAAATGAGCACACAATATAAAAACACAAAAGCTCCCATGTACAGAAGCACATAAGGCAAAAGCATCACATAACTCACAATATTTTACAGAATCACAAGAGTGCTATCTATCCATTCAACAACTCAGTAATTTGATTGGTTTTACCTGCAGTGATGAGATACCCAGCCACTATATTGTGCTCCAGTTGTGTAAAGGCACTTTGCCCCCCATAAGGCTCGATATCACCCGAAGTGTTGACTCCAGAGTCTAACCCCATTTTTAGAAATGTGTAAAAGCAAAAGCCTCAAAAAAAAAAAATATTGGAAGGAAAACTATGCAGACCTTCCAAAGTCGGGCAGAACGGTCAAAACAAAAGGGATGCAGTAAGTCAATATGGCAAAATGCTACTTCTAACATCTGAAGGGAATTTCAAGTCGAAAGGTGGGGGAGGAACATGTGGATGGTGTGTGTGAGGGATTATTGCATACAACCGGTTCCTTATAACCAGTTACTAGGAGGCAGTTGTCTAAATACGTAACACGGGCAGCGGAGGAGAGGATTACAACTCACGTGGAGTTGTTTGCAAGTGGGGCTTTGGCCAGCAAGTTACAAAACTGATGTGGAGCCAAGGCCTGAACCACCCAAGACTGAAGACAAGGTAAATACTTAGCAGTTTTTATCAAATTCCCTTACTATCCCTGTTTGGGATACACCTCTCGAAATTCCATGATATTCCAGAAATTCCAGGACCAATGTTGAATGCAACAAAAAAAAAAAAAAAACCCAAAAAAACACTTTCTATGGTAAAGATGTATATAGTTTTAAATGAGGCATCATAATAACTATCTTCTTTAAGTTTGCTACTTTCTGGACAAGCTGCTAATTTACTGATAAAAACTTGAAAATAAACCAACCCCAACTGCAAATCTACCCTAAAGCCTGGCTGGACACCTTATGCCGGATCCTAAATAAGCAGCTCCCAGCGGCCACCAGTAGACTCAGACAAAACTGTTACTGAGTGCATGCATATCACAATATTGTACCAGACAGTGGGGTCTTTAATTACATAACATGTGTAGTTCAGTGTGGATCAGGAGCAGATTATGTTTTCTCTGATACTTTTCCAGACCTTGTTTGCAATTCCAAACATAGATTTGATGATTTTATGACCTGGAAATGACACATAGCCCTTACTTTGAGACTTTCCAAACCTGCATATCAACAACGTTGTGAACGGCTCCCCAAAAGAAGAAAAAATTTCCCCCCAGGGATTAATAAAGTACCTACCTACAAAGATATTTTGGAGAAAAATCTGCAACTGTTGTAGATTTTGTTTACCTTCAAAAAATTGCACATTAAACAATTTGCAATGAAATCTAACATTTTTGAGAGGCATATGGCAAGGGGGACCAGTGCCATTCCCGACTGCCCTGGTCAACCTCTCAGGGTGCAGTTTGAAGTGATGCCCTCCAGGTGTCACTATAGAGTATCAAAACTTAGAGAAGAAGAACCCACTTATAACCTCTATGATTAGATTAATTCATTTGCACATGAAACATAGCTTCTGGTGCTTGTGCAGGAACTTTACATTTTGTACTGATGAGCAATTAATCAAGCAATTGTCATCCTCTGTGGTCCTATCAACTGATGTTTACGTGTGTTGTGTATGATATGGTGATTTGATGTTTTTATTTTAAAACCTGTCTGCAAAACAAATTTCCCATAAAAGCAAAAGATGCACTCCCCTTTGATTGGCAAGTTGTGACGGTGGATTTTTATCTTAGGGCTACAAATAAAGACAAGACAAGGAAAACAGTTGGTTTAAATAAGATTTAAGATCAATGTAACATACTCCTCATGAGGGAAGATGTCCAAATCAATTGATGTAGCACAGCCAATTGTTTGTCAGGTGTTCTTTAAAACTGAGTTCTGGAAGGAGGAAAGTAAACTGCCAGAGAGGTAGTAGAGTAAAAGGGTTTAAGACCTTGTTCCATAATGATTCCTCTTTATCAGGGAACTTGGTAATGATGGTCCCGGGTTATTACTAGAGCAGTCATGACAATAAACTGGAAACACCAGGTAAAAGACAATTAAAATGTCCATCTTATTCTTTCTTCTTGTATTCCTCAAGGTGGGCTAGAATCCATCCTGATGGTCCCAGGATAGCCAGAGTGAACAACCCCAATCCAACGACAGTTTCCTGGACAAGAAAGGCAGCATTCGTTAACTTCAGAAACAATCTTTATTTTCATTGCTGCCTGTTAAGATCTGCCTGACTAATCACAGTGTGCAGCATACATTTTATCGCATTCAATAAAAGTGTCTCCAAGGCTCTGTTCGCACCACAGGCCTTCATGTTTAATGCTGTTGCTAGTTGCTGCTTGTGTCTGACTTTTTTTGGATGACTGGTACCATCTATTCTAGGATGCAACCCATATCCACATGAACTGACACCGATGTGCAGAATAATAAAAGAATAAAAAACAAATTCTGATGTGAGCGTTCAAATACAGCCGCATATAATGCAGCTTTTATTTTCCTTTCAGAGATTATAAATCATAATTCAAAGTGATTTTTGGTTAAAAATATCTTGCTTGTGCAGTGAGCCGCATGGCGTTCTTACACGGCATCATGACTGCTGTATCCTCCTGCAGGTGTGGCTCTATAGTTGTATTACTTAGGAAGCAAATAGTATATTGAGTCTACTAGTCAAATGTAGCCATTACTTGTATGTGGTCAGCCACCTGGACATGTCCCAGCCTTTTCACATTTTTAATGCATCTCTGAGAACATTTTGTAGTAATTCTTTGGTTCTGACCCAGTAAAAAGGTTGCAGCGAATTAGCACAACCAAACAAGGACCTGGATTATCAAACCAGCTCCTGCTACTACTAATCTTCAAGACTGGCAGGGATGACTTTAGCAGTTTTTCCTTCCAAGTAGCAGCTGAAAGGATATTTGTAGTTACACATTGTTCAATTGCGGTGTTTGGTTTAACATTAGTTAATAACGTAGGGTGATCCCTCAACCCAGTATGTGCTATTCTCTCTTGTACGGAAAAGTACTTACACCAAACTAAAGTCAGAAATGTAGCAGTTTGATGTTACGTTTTAGATAAACACTTTAAATACTTGCCCCCACCTTTTGTGTCACGTTGCTTTGGTGAAAGACTGTGGTAAAGTGATAAGAGGCGAACCTGCTCTTGAAAAACGTGCTACTTGGTGTTTTGGATACATGCCGGATTGAATAATGGCTCCTACCAACTCGGATAACGTCTTAGCTGATGCTCTTCTAGGTGTGTACAGTCTCATTAAGCAAGGCAACATTAAATTAGCAGCTTTTTAATTGACTTTAGCCTGACGTTATCTTCATACGAGAGCTGGAGGAAATTGAACTGAGACTATTAAAAAATCATTAAAAAGGTTTGTTACAGGTTAACAGTGATTTATATGTAATTATTTGATTACATGTTTGGCTTTATGACAAAACATATAAATACAGGCATAATAACTATAACCGTTGCATTCCTGAAAACTGGTTTTGACCTCACTTGCCAAGGACGGCACGGACGATAGCTAGCTAGCTTTAGCATTAGCGCAAAGGAGGTTTGGTGGGAACAGTGGACTTACGACGGGGCCGAGTTTATCCTTGGCTGGTCTGGTGTACATATTAGCCCGCTGAGTGACGGCGGGTCCCCGCAGGGTAGGGGCAACGCGGGTAGCGATAGTCCTCAGGAGCCCAGTCATGGTTGTCTGCTGCGGTAAAACGCTTTCTCCTCGTCCGTAGCTGATTCGACAGGAAGTTGATCTGACAGGAAGTTGATCGCGGCAGAGGTCAAGCTTCTTCTTCTCCTCTTCTGGGTTCAAAGGCGAGTCCCATACTGCCACCCATTGTCCCGGATGGTTGTGTACTTAGAAATATTTCCAGAGGAGGGGTTTTCGCAATGGGGCCCTTGAGGTGGATTGAAGGGGTCCCTGGCAAAATCAGAAAAGTTTAATTTCACTTTTGTTTAATTCACTAGATATATAAAATGTATAAGGATGACTATTGTAATCATTGGTTTTACTCTCACCACTTTTATCTCCCTATGTACAGTATAGACAGTTGTACAATTCAATACTAAATCAACAATAATCTTCCCATATGGATCCCTGGGAGTAAATCTGATCAAATGGGGGTCTGTGGCTCTAATGTGTCTATTTTGGGGCTCTGTGACTAGAAAATGTTTGAGAGTTGTAAATATACTTGACTATCTTAAAGTCTACGATTATTTTTTGGATATTTTTGCCTTTTTTGGATAGTTAATAGTTAGTTAAGAGAGATGGGAAAGATTGGGGGAGAGAGAGGTGGATGGCATGCAACAAAGGTGTCAAATGTCATATTCATATTTTGCCTGCGCTTCCATGGCTATATATTCTATGTAGTCACTCATGGTGAACCTTTTTCATCAGCCAACACTGGTGAATGAATTTTCTTACTGGCCCAATTCCAACAAATTTGACCCTTGCAATAGTGCTTTTGTGAGATATTGGAATTAAAATAGGTCCATCCTACATATATCAAATAAAATATATATTCATATATTTACACTCATGAATTTTGACCTTAATTATGAACTTAATAATGTCTTCTCATTTGTCTTTAGGAAACCAAACAAAACATTTTTAAATAAAAGAGAGAGGACATAATTATCATAAATGTTATCAAATATCGAACTGCAAATATCAGGCCACAGGTTTCTTTTGAGTGAGCGGTACCATAACAAATGGAGAACAGTTACTGGATGGCTTTCCAAAAGGAGCAATTTATATTGAGGAACGACAGTTTCCCCGTGTAATCAACATGGCGGACTAACGTCAGCTTCCTGGTCACGGAGGAAAAGAGGAGCGATTTTTGGAGCTTAGGAGTTCAGTCCGAGTATTTTCGACCTTCACATAGTGTAAAAGGTAAATACAGGCAACTACAATATCATCTAGTTCGTGTTATTAACAACATATTTCAGATTAGCCAAACAACCTTAACTGGCTAGTTAGCTGTTGTTAAGAATATAATCAAACTTGCGAGTGTCCGCTTCGATCCCAGTTAGCCTGGCACGCTAACGTTAGCCTTAGCCTCAGCTAGCCTAGCCGATATGTTACGTTCTCCTATGGAAAGAAAGCTACGCCGAACTCCATTCCAAAATCTCACAATATATTAGATTATTGCTGCTAGGCAATGGTGCAGACCCCTTAAAGAGTACTAAATCTAGTCTGAATCGGCAGTAGCCACTCTTTCTTTCGGCATACTTAAGGTCCACCAACCAGCACTTTGTCTTATTTCAAAAGATTCTCAAACTTTTATTATTGGTTCAAACTGCTCGCTACCACCCTCCATGGTGTATTTTGTTGAGAGCAACTGATGTAAACGTTTAAATTTTATTGGTCCAAGTTCTGCTTAGTGGGTCATAAGTATGAAGTGAAGACCGGACTCTGTTGATTCAATTAAGGTGCCCATGCCGATAATGAAAAACATCAAATCGTGTGGCGTTTCTCTACATACAGCTAACTTAGCAAACAAATATGATTGCGCCAGTAGAGTAGTAGGACCAACGTTACTGTATTTCTTCCTCTTTAACATTATCATCCCACTCGTGTTTGTTCAGCTAGCCGACAACATGAGGCTGGTCATTCTGGACGACTATGACTTGGCCAGCGAATGGGCAGCCAAGTACATCCGCAACAGAATCATCCAGTTCAAGCCCTCTGCAGAGAGATATTTCACTCTGGGACTGCCCACCGGTAAGCACGATTTTGGACATGCAGTAAAGTCTTATCAGCAAACAATTCCTGTAACTTTGTCATCATTAAACGTACCTTTTTTTAAAAAAAAAAAAAAATGTTTTCTTATAGGAAGTACTCCATATGGCTGTTACAAAAAGCTGATTGAGTACCACAACAGTGGGGATCTCTCTTTCAAGTATGTGAAGACCTTCAACATGGACGAATATGTCGGTGAGTTAAAGGCTGAATTGCATGTCACCTTTTCCTAATCTGAGTGACTCCTAAACAGATGCTGAATGGGGCAGCGACCCCCACCGCAAACTGAACCTTACCATATAATTTGAACATACATTTTTGTTCTTTTCCTTTCCATCTGTCACCTGTGAACGTCTCAGGGGAAACAAGACAGGCCCTGAGAAAGTTTCTTAAAAATCACATTATCTAAATTCAAGGCCTTAAATGTTCTTGATTAGAGTTCAACAAAACATTTTACAGGATACCCCACTGGCCGTGTAATTTGGACGCGGGGAAATTCAGGGTATTTGATAAATGCTCTTGGGAACGCATGGAATGTCAGGGGGTTTTACAAATGGGTCACGTTACAGGAATGTAGAAGAAAGGAATTTACAACTTGCTTCACACACATTGTATTAGATGGTGGGTTTCAGCCCAATTGTAGTGGGAACCAGACTGTTTACTCCTTTACAACTTTTCATTGCTGAAAAACAACATTAACAACAACATGTGAAGAGGTTCAGCCATTGTTGGAGAGTCCATCTTTCTTTGGAGGAGCGCTTGCTCACTGCTGTTAACAGTTGGTTCTTAATCCTGGTTCTCAGAGCCCTGCTGGTGTTCTCTCCTACCAGGTAGTTAACTGCACTCACCTGACATCCGAGGAGTAAACCAGCCCCTGACTTCACGGCTGGGATGAAAACCTGAATCAGGACAAAGATTGAGAATCGCTAGTTTAGGAGACACCTTTGAGTTTCATCCTTTTAGATTTGATTCACCACTTCTGATTTGGAGAAGATTAATAACAGTTTGGGCAAATAGGGTGACACACTGTTTAGCTGTGTTGTCTAGTTGTGTTGATGTATCAGTTAGGCAGGCTTGCACTGGTATGGCTAGGCTAATGCTAGGTCAAGGCTAAGATCAAGGCTAGGTTCATGATAGGTTGATGACAGGCATTAGATGGCAAGGGTAAAAGGGAGTTGTGAGGTGGTGGCATAGAGGGGGGTGTTTCCAGGATGCTGGAATACACAGTCAAGCCTTCTTGAGGTGTCGTGGGTCTAACTTAACGAAACATCGGTGAAGGAAGGTGCCCATTTGATAACCCCAATGACATGCCGCTTACCGCTGTTGGCTAGGGTAGGTAACTGGTGAATGGTGCCATCTGAGGAATGACTGTAGATCTATGACGGTGTAGCCTGATGTCTGTTATGGTGTTGCATCTGATGGTGGGTATATCACTCGTTTGTTTTGTTTTTTTAATCTGAATTGGGCTTCTATAAGTGTTTACCTTGATTTATGGCACAAGGGCTAGTAACATCTTGTCCTTTGTATTAAAGAATGATAAAATGGGTGTATTTTTACATGAAAATCCTGCCTAGTGCAGCTGTAAAACGTTTTAACAGTCTTCAAAGTGCTGTGGGATTTGTGGTCCATTAAGTCGTTTATCTAGATGGTGTACCTCCTGTCCTCTAGGTCTGCCTCGTGCCCATCCAGAGAGCTACCACTCCTACATGTGGAACAACTTCTTCAAGCACATCGACATTGATCCGGCCAACGCTCACGTCTTGGACGGAAATGCAGAGGACCTGGAAGCAGAATGCCAGGCCTTTGAGGAGAAGATCGCAGAGGCTGGAGGAATCGATTTGTTTGTAGGAGGTCGGTCACATTTCATGTTTCACATTTCACGGAGGCGTTTGAGGTCCAATCATCTAAACATGTGAAAGAGTCCATCCTAAGCTGCAATTTAGCTGTGATGTTTTCCATATAATATCCACTCTTTAGTCTTTGATTCCACTGATCCAAAGTCACTGCACAAGGTTTAAGCCAGTTTTTTGTGATCATTTTATGGGCAAGTAGCACAAGAGCCCCATATATAATTTATTCTCCTCCATTATTTCTGAAGGCGTGTTCCTTGAGATGAAATGACTCAAATGAAATATCTAAACCCAAAATTACCTTATTCCAAAATAAATTTAGGGCAGCCCCAAAAAGTATGGGCATAATCACCAACCGCACCACATAAGAAACCAAGAGGATAAGTGGATATTACCAGTGGGGTTCTGAAATACCTCATCCCAAGTTTCCATCCAAACTCTCTCCAGTTGGGGCTGCTTAAACATTTGTGCCCAAGCTTCCTGGACGTCCCCCATTCATCATCTCCAGTTCTGGTGTTCATTTCCAATTCCCATTTTCCTTTTATGTCTGAAGTGTTACCTGTTGTATCCATTGAAATCCTTTTTATAAATATGGGATACTGCGTTCTGTCAATGAATTTGCTCTTCAACTATTTTCAATCAATATTGTTCAAAGTTTCTTATCACTTAAAGTGATAATGCAGCAAGATCCATGTGTGTTTTTAATTTTTTTTTTATTTATCGTGTCTCTTTGGTGCTCAGCCTCATTGCTGTGGTGTTTCTGTGCCGCACTTCCCAGAGATCACCTGTCAATCAAACATTGTGTCCAGTACTGTGACGTGTTTCTCCTTGGATTTTTTTTGTCGATGAATAAGTTTCTGTAGGTGACGCTGTTTTCTTTTTTTCAAACCTGTTGATGCTGCCGGAAACATAAAACGCATCAATTCCTGTGCGCCATTTTTCCCAGGAAAGACATACCAAACACCGGGTGTTTAGAACAGCAAATGTTAAAGCTTTAAGGAACCGGCTGTAGGTTGAATCACTGTTGAATCACTCACTCTCATTCACATTCGTTGAACTTGATTTCTGTCCCTCTCTAGGTATCGGCCCCGATGGGCACATAGCTTTCAATGAGCCAGGGTCCAGCCTTGTTTCCAGGACCCGAGTGAAGACCCTTGCCAAGGACACCATCGTCGCCAATGCCCGATTCTTCGGCAATGACCTTTCCAAGGTTCCCACCATGGCTCTGACTGTGGGTGTAGGGACTGTCATGGATGCCAAAGAGGTCAGAGTTTATCCATCCATTACATTACATTACAGGCATTTAGCAGACGCTTTTATCCAAAGCGACTTACAATAAGTGCATTCAACATAGGTAGGCAAAAAACTACTAGTCACCAGAAATTATGAGTGCATTTCCTTCCTAAAACAAGCATCTAAGAGCATAACCAGTGCTAAGGTAAAAGTGCAATAAGTTAGCTACCTACTTTTTATTTAAACAAATGACAAATAAGTTAAGCAAAATAAAGAGCTCAGACAAATAAGTGAAACAAATAAGCAGGTGCTAAGAGGAAGGGTCAGGGTAGTGTTTCTTGAAGAGGTGGGTTTTCAGCCTGCGGCGAAACATGGGCAGAGATTCTGCTGTCCTGACATCAGTGGGCAGTTCATTCCACCACTGTGGGGCCAGGACGCTGGAGACAAGTCCAGGAGTATCAGGACAGAGG
>OOFE01045092.1:0-28547 GCA_900323365.1 Monocentris japonica | reverse complement strand
AAATTGCTGAAAAAGTTAATGCTGGCTATGATAGAAAGGTGTCAGTACACACAGTGCATCGCAGCTTGCTGCGTATGGGGCTGCGTAGCTGCAGACCGGTCAGAGTGCCCATGCTGACCCCTGTCCATCGCCGAAAGCACCTACAAAGGGCACATGAGCGTCAGAACTGGACTGCGAAGCAATGGAAGAAGGTGGCCTGGTCTGATGAACCACGTTTTCTTTTACATCATGTGGACGGCCAGGTGCGTGTGCGTTGTTTACCTGGGGAAGAGATGGCACCAGGATGCACTATGGGAAGAAGGCAAGCCGGTGGAGGCAGTGTGATGCTCTGGGCAATGTTCTGCAGGGAAACCTTGGGTCCTGGCATTCATGTTACTTTGACACATACCACCTACCTAAGCATTGTTGCAGACCAAGTACACCCCTTCATGGCAACGGTATTCCCTGATGGCAGTGGCCTCTTTCAGCAGAATAATGCGCCCTGCCACACTGCAAAAATTGTTCAGGAATGGTTTGAGGAACATGACGAGTTCAAGGTGTTGACTTGGCCTCCAGTTTCCCCAGATCTCAATCCGATCGAGCATCTGTGGGATGTGCTGGAAAAACAAGTCCGATCCATGGAGGCCCCACCTCGCAACTTCCAGGACTTAAAGAATCTGCTGCTAACATCTTGGTGCCAGATACCACAGGATCAGAGCTGTTTTGGCAGCATGAGGGGGACCTACACAATATTAGGCAGGTGGTTTTAATGTTATGGCTGAGTTTTAAAATGTTTTTGTCTTTAGAAGAAACACTTTTCTATTCTCCCTCCGTGGCCTCGTTTACATGCACAGAGAATTTGGTTCTTAACCCAGCTAACCTCAGCCAACCTGGTTTTGGGACCCGGGTAAGCTCATACTCAGCCTGAAATTGATTTCTCATAATCTATCAAAGGTTCATGTAAACAGCTCATCCCGGATTAACGCCTTAAGTGGAGTATGACCAATAGCCGTGTCACTCTGTGCATGTAAACGTGGCCACTGGTACATAACGGTTACCTCTGCACCCTCCCTTGCGCAGCTCCTTGTCCTGAATGAAGCCGGCAAACATCTGGGTGTCCATGAAGAGCTGCAGGAACTGGCGGACTCCGCGGGAGGGATGGGATTTGCGGAAGCTGTCACGCTGCAGCTCCCTGACCCCACCGGAGGACTCAGCCATGTGGAGAGGATAGTGACCCACCAACTCCACGAAGAACCGCACGAAGGCCTCTGATACCAAGGAGCTGAGCTCAGCCTGCTGACCTGGATGAGCCACAGGGGGTCGAAGAGGAAAAGGTCATGAGAATAGAGAAATACTATTCTAGGTCACACTATAGCCTATAGGAATAAAAGTAATTTTTTAAAAACCATTTAAGGCCTTATATGATTTAAAATATTTTGCTTTCTCAGGACCTGCAGACTGAAGTATTGAAGTACTGTAGTATTACACAATTACATTTTAAGGAGAGAAACTTAATCGAGTCAAGCAATGACGGATTGATTACTGAAATATCTCCGGTTGAAATGTCTTGCTATGTGGCACATGTGAAGTCTGGTACACCAACCTCCAGAGCCATCTTCATCCTCCTGTCTCAGGATGTCCTCCTTCTCCTCCAAGACCTGCTGCAATGCTGCCTGGAGTTTGCCAGGCAGGATGCAGTCTTCATCGCCCAGCTGCCACACACCACAGGAAAGTCATATTAGGCCATTTAAAGTGTTGTACAGTACTGTGAGTGCATGCATTACTGGCTTTTTTTGGATACATTTATAGTAGCATTGAAACAGCTGTCATGTTTCTGTCATGATGGGGAGGGGTTCTGCTCAGAGCTTTCATTACATTTTACATTATAGTCATTTAGCAGACGCTTTTATCCAAAGCGACTTACAAGGGTGATAGTTGACACTAGATAACACTATGTGGGGTTTGAACCCACAACCCTGAGACAGAGTCTCATGCTCTACCGACTGAGCTATCCGGGCCAGCTTTCAGTCTCTACAAAGACTATGGGGTGTCATTTTGTCTCTGTCACTTTCAAAAATGTCCTGGTACAAACAACAGACAAGTGCAGGCAAAGCCATGCCTGGTTCCAATTGGAACCGCCCCCCCCATTATATAACACCTAGTGTACACACCTGAATGACAAACTTGTCTGCACACAGATCCACTATGAGCACCTGGGAAGAAAGCAAAACCCAGTCATTGTTTGGTCTTAATAGTGAATGTCTATGTGAATGCCTTTTGTTAACTCAACTGTAGAAATGTACATCTATTAAAGAGAATTCAGCCTGACTATCCAATTTCTCCATAATCCACATGGCTCATTAACGTTTCATCTAAATGAGAAATCACATCAGGAGGCTGAAGTGCTTAGTTTTATTATATTTACAAGTGCAAGAAAACAGCAAACAAGGCCTTTCATGTACAACTTCTTCAGCCTGGCACTACGCAGTGCTGTGGAGCGCTCACTGCAGCCATAAGATTGCACTAAAATCACGATCAAAAAACAGTCTGACCAGTCCAAATCTTGATTTAATAAATCTGTGTATAATATACTCTAAAATGACCTCCTCGATGGGCAGTTCCAGCAGCTGGGGCAGGCAGGGTGCCAGCGCCCCCATGAGGAACGGGGTGGGGGAGCAGCTTATGTCCAGCATGCTGGCCGGCAGCACGGGCACAAAGGTGTGCTGCCAGGTGAACGGGTAGAGCAGTGCCAGCACTGCATGGCCACACCGAGACAACACACTGGAGAGGGAAGGATGAGGAAAAAAATACACCAGCCTTTATAGTCAACAGTTCTCAAATAGCTCATATGACAAAAAGAGAACTATAATTGCCTGACATAAGGGTGTGTTCATACAATTGATTGTTTTTGTAGAAAAAGAGCTGACTCAACCACATTTCATTGGAGAGTGTTTGCTGAGAGTGGCTGCTACTGCAGTAACACTTAGCAGCATCTCCCACAACATAGCCAATGTGTGCCTAAACTCACTCTTTATTATCAGAATAATAACTCCTACCAACTTTTCTGCCGTTGCTCTCTCCATATTCTTCTAGCTGATGATGTTCCCCAATGACTTTAATGTAAAAAAGGCATTGGCAGTTTTAAAAAAGCGGAAGTGTAAACACAGCCTTAAATGTATTCGTTGTAGTTTCCCCTAAGCGGTGTGCATATGTGCAAAATAGTTTGGTGCCCTAGATCCAACAATTTATCACACTGACTAATATCTTGTCAGTCATCTGTGATTGTCCCCAGACATTTAGTCAATACAAGCAGGTTGGGTGGCAAATTCTATTAGATGCGGGGAACCTGCCATAGCTTAGTGTTTAGTCAACTGATGGCCCTGAAAGGGGCTATCAACCCTGCTGTGTCTTCTGTGTTACCGCAGCAGGGTGTTGCACCTGAGTTTGTCAGCAATGAAGATGACCCTTCGCTCCAGCAGCAGGGAGGCAAACACTTGCAGGAGTTTCCCCACACTGAGGCACTGCAGCAGACTCTCGAAGTCCACATGCTCTAGTCTGGAGTCCACTGGCCGACACAGGATCAGCACCTGGAAAAGCAACAAGGGTACGCACACATTCAGACATGCAAATTAACTCAGTGTAGATGCAGAGTTGCAGCTTGCAAAGATGTACTGTGTTGTTTGACAAACGCCTGAAAGTAGAAAAGTCAAAAAGACAACCACTCATAGAATAAGAGGACCTGCATAAGAGGCCTTGACATCTGACTGAGAATACTGAGTGACCAACTGCTGTGGTAGAAGACTCATTTTATGGTATTTTAGTAGATGTTGCTGAAGTCAAGGGATCGTTTGAAGCCCTTTTGGTCATCGGTCTGCTGTTTCAGAACAAAATAGTCACATTAGTTTTTCAAGTATTTCCTTTAATATAATGCTAAAAGAAGGGTTCATTATTTCATTTATTTTGAGTCCTTCATCAATGATAATGACAAAGACCGACTCAAATCCCACTCAACAAAGGAAAAGACGTCCCGAGGGTAAAACCCACCTGGCATCCCAATTCTTTCTCCAAACTGTTACAATATTTATAGTTGTCCTAACGTGAACCCTTCCACCCTCATAAAGCTATTCCCACAGTGTACATAGATAACCCTTCGTGTTGAGTCAGAGTCAGCAGAAGGAGTGGTTAGCTTGAACAGGACTAGTAATTAAGTTCCTTTTTTTCCGTTTCAGTGTCACCTCATTCCCGGAGCCAGGGAGGAAGTTCTTGACTGTAATCGTTCTTCCAGGGGCTGGGAACGGCGCCTCCATGACACTACGCATGAAGGGGTACACCAGCGCTGGGGAAATCTCCCTCCGCCTCTCCACCTCCTCCAAGATCTGAACAGACACACAGACTATTCGTCACAGCCGCTGATAAAGAGCTAGCATGGGGGAAGACTTGCAAACATGTATAGACGCTACATGCAGCTCTGTGTGTGAATGTGTCTGTTGTCTAGGCCTTATTTACACCTGGCCAACTGGAAAATGGGTGGAACACAACCACATCTGTCTTGAAAAGCACACCCATTGATTGCTAAAGATTATCTCCACCCAAACATACACAAAGAGATTCAAGGCAGCAGTTAAGGGGATTAACTGCTGAATTTCAGCAAATATCAGCCCAGCTTGTTTTGCTGAACGGAGGTCACGGCCCTGGTCTGTGACACCAATAGAATTATTGAACATGGGAGTCAGATGTGCCAGATGTGTTTTACCTTTGCAAACAAGTTGAAACAGCCCAGTCTGCTGACGATACAGTGCACCTCAGGCAGCCTCTTCCCCTTTCCACTGGGCTTAAAGACACACATGAGTTGACAGTCATAAAGCAGGTATCAACAGTAAAATATATTAGCAATATTAACATTTAACTAAACCTTCTGTACAGTCAGGACAATAACAAAGGGCTTGTTTCATGGAGCTTGTTTTCCCTCAGGTCTAAAGTCCAAGAGCATTCGTGTTTATGAAAGCAGCAGTAACCTTATCTAACAAAGTACAAAACTCACAATGCAATCCATAGGCCAAGCTACATCTATAATAACACTAATACTGATAGTTGAAAGTGCTTGATAAGTAAAAATGTGAACAATAAACAAAGAATTAAGAATAAAATATGAAAAGGCAAATGCACTGAATGATAAAACGGGAATAAGAACAAAAATGCAGAGTAATAGTAAGTAAGTAATACCAAGCTAACAAAAGTGTTTTCAATCGTGCTTTAAAGGAGGTAACGTATTTTTCCTTGTAAGGGGAAGGAGAAATTATGAAATTCCTCTTGTTTGCCGTCATTGATGTGGAGGTCGTTTATGGCCTGTGATTCACATGTACTGGTCCTCCGAGTATTGAGTAAGCACTTTGGCTGGCTGCCATGTCATCACACACACGTTAACACATCCACACTCACCAGGATCTTGCGACAGTAACAAAACCACCGGCTGCCGTCTTCTCCAGTCAGGACAAAGGAGAAGGTCTCACTACAAAAACAGGATCAATACAATAGGAAGAGTTGATACAGCATTTAAAAAGATACCATCCGCAATTTATAGGACGTCATCTGATTTAATTTTGAGTATATTCACATATGCTCTAGTTAATAGTTACAATGTCTAGATAGATGTATTAGTTTACGGATATTACAGATGCAAATGAACCTTTTATAGCCTTGAAAAACATGTAAAACTGATGTTTAGCTGTCACAAAAAAAGATAAAACAGAGTGAAGAAAACATCTTCAATCCAGTAAAGCACTTTGTAAACAAAACCAGTGGTGGGGTGGCGAAACCATGCTGCGTTACAGAGGAGGGCTTTAAACCACGTGGCTGAACTGTGTCAAGGCTTTTCAGTCTCGAGAGAAGTGAAAGCTGGACACATGGACTGGTGACTGATTTGCTTTCTGTTAGTCTGCACAACTATGGGTAACTGATTCAAACTGGCGAGGAGGAGACTAGGCAGAGATATGCCAGTATAGCATGAGCTACAATCAAAACCTGCAATAGAACAAGGATCCAATAGTCCTGAGCGCCTCTAGGTTCAATTAGATTAGAAGAAACTTTAATGATCCCCCTTGGGGAAATTGGATCATTGCAACACAAAACTATCAGCTAAAGCTAAGGAAAAAATAGATAAGAATTGAGGAAATGGGGTATTGAACATAATACAACGAACAACACTAGAACTCATTAGGTCAAACATGAAAATCCAAGGTGTGCAAATTAACAGCAGTAAAAGATACTGAAACAAGGAGAAATAAATGGAAACTATGAGAAATATGTATTAAAACAAATGAAAATATTTTCCTATCTGCAATATGTTACAAATGAGAAATATTATATATAGTATCATGTTCCAATCATGACACGGTCATAGCCTTGGTGTGCACTTATTTTGGGACAAATACATCTAGCATGCTGAGAAAAGACATTTCGACGTGGTATAAGCTGACCTTGGCATGTCTGCCGAGGGCCTCCAGTCCTGTGAGTCAGGGAAGCAGAACTTGGGGATGGCCTTCACTCGATCCTCAGCCTCTCTGGAGTGGCGAGATGCCTTCTCAAACTGGAAACAGAGACTCCAGTTAACTACAGCACTGGTTCACAAAATGGGACCCCAGCAGAATGAGGAATAGTTTAGCTTCACTACAATTAATTCACTAGAGATGATCCCAATGAGAAGGATTATTCACATGATAGGTTTCACTCTCACCATAATAATCTTAATCTTAATCAACATGATCAAAGTAGAATTTTTTTCCGTTGGCTAGAAGAAGGGTGGGTTGTCTTAGGACTCAGTCTAACCATTTTGGGGAACTGTTGCGTGATCTCGGGGGAGTAGGTGTTTCCTGGGGAGCCCTTTCTCAGTGACACCACCACAAAGATCTGGAAGAGCTGCTGCTGCTGAAGCTGGATCAGGTCCCGCTCCAGGGTGCGGTAACCCGGCCGGCGCTTCAGTGTAGACTGGACGTAGACCGACCGCCTGGAGCCTGCTGGACACCCCACAATGTCATTTGAGAACATGGTGATGCTCCAGGGATATTTCCCATCAGGTTTTAAGAGCCATGTGTTGCATTTTAGAACATCAATATATCATTGTTAAATTAACGGTGATACGTTGGTATATAGTGGTGAGGCTCTGTCTCACACCAGTAGTATTGTTAGTGCTAGTGTTTAAGAATTAAGACCACTTTTTCCATAAACCCTGTTGCTTCCTGTCACAAAGGGGATGCTGCTACCCCCCTTCTCCCTCCCTAGAGTCACTACCTGCGCCTTTCTTTTTCTCATTGGCTTTCCTGAAGACAATCATCACTTCCAACAATAAATGTGTTGGCCATTGGCCCTTCACTCCTTCCACCATTTGCCATTACTGTAGAGCAATCCAGCAGATTTCCCTCCAAATCTGACCAGGTGGCACACAACATAAAATGCAGTGTAGAGGCTGCCAATCTTCTCACCCATGATCCTGTTTGTGTATAGTAATAATACCTTAAAATTAATGTGATTTATTGATGTTAAAATGCTACATTGTAGCCCCTTTAAAATGTGCAGGCTACCGATGTCACTAGCTGGGCTTCCATCCAAGTATTTTCCCCACTAATTATGATGTATTGAATTAGAAAGGCTGAAAGGAAATTCAATTTTTTAATAAAATGTCCTCAATGTTGCAGAAAAAGTTTTCATGTTTGCCTAAAGTGGAGACATTATTTGTCAATAAAGAAATTATCTGATAAATAGCCATGGAAACGAGTTTCTTTGTTTTTGTCTTCAGAGAACATGAAATATGGCCAACATCAGCTGATACTAATGAACAATAGCAACTCGCATGGTACTAATAAATTCTTGAAAGATTTTTCTGGTGCATACTTTTCTGACGTAGCAATATTCTATGTCCAGGATTTGTTCACTTCACCTGTGCTTATGGAAACGCACCAAATTCACTTTTTTCAATTATTCAGTTATGAAATGCTCGCCGATTTGACCAGGATTTTTAAAATCCATTTAATAATATCCATTTCTGTCCTTGAAAACCCGACTTAAAGACATTACAATTCTACAGCTCAATTCTACTGCGATACCTTTAGTGCTGTCCTCAGGGTCGCTCTCTGTCCCGCTGGTCTCCTCTGGTGATCAGAATTAGAGGAGGAAGAGTTTAGGGAGGGGTAGAGAGTGGAAAAGGATGAGACGCCATAATCACACACAGACAGTCAGCCTTTGTCCCTTTTGCAGCTGGCCTTGTGTGTGCATCATCAAAAGCAGGGTATTTCCATCAAGAAACGTGCAAAGAAGTGTGCAACATTTAGGTATCTACAAGAGTGTGTATCGTGTGTGTCTCATACCTCGCGCTGAGCCTCCCTGGCTCTTCACTCTCTTCCTCCCTCGCTTGGCATCAAAGATCATCTCAATCTTGTTGACATACTGTGTTGTAGAATACACATATAATTGTAAACCCTATAATTTTACCGTACAATGAATTAGAGGGAACCATGATATAACCTCTAAGTACATAATGATATTATGCATTTACAGCATTTTTATCCTTACATTCCAGCCCTTTTCTTTTTATTGCACTGAAAGAAGGCTGATACTGCTCACAGGTTATGGTGAAACAAGCCCTGCATTAATACACAGCCTCAGAGTTGAGCTACATGCAGCAGCAGGCGCACACAGGAAGCTGAAACTTATCTTGAAGAAGGCACATACAGTACTGCCTGTCAAGTAGGCGATCCTGGCTGGACTTTAACATGAGAGCCTATGCAAACACACCAAGCTGTCACTACTGAGATAATAGTCCTCTAGTCATGCACGCAGAAATACGCATATTTGAGGTATTATTATTAAGTCTATGCTCCTTTTCTTTGTGTTAACAGCTAAACATTAAACCCTTGTTGTCAATATCAGAGGCTTTAAGTCATAATCTGCAACATTTTCATAGAAATAAATTGGCAATTGATATAACACAGTTGTGATTCAACCTCTATCCAGTTCATGAAAGCTTTTCTATTTGCTGTTCTAAACACCTGGCATCAGGTGGGTCTATCCTGGGGAAAAATCCGGAGACAGGAAGTGATGCATTTCATGTGTCTGGGCAGCAGTAACACCGGTTTGTTTGGAATAAATAGAACTGGGTAGTTAGCATGAGCAACAATAGCCACCTACAGAAACTCAAACGTCATAAACAGAAAATCCAAGGAAAAAGAGGCAAGATATTGATGGCCTCCAAAATCTATAACATTGAACTACTTTGTGAAATGTATTTTAAGAGGTCAATTAAGGTACACTCTTCTGGTCAAAGTGCTGTTTTAAATTAATTCACTTGTGAAATGGCTTGATTAGTATTCCAGCAGTCTTACATGCTCAAGGCACAAATCTCTTGGGTTCGAGACTGGAAGTGGACGACCATTTGGAAGCTGTAATCCTTCCTAGCATGAATACCTTGGGTATAAACATTAGCACTGCACATGGCTTCACAAGTAATCACATAAACAGGTGTACATGTCATAGCCCATTTTACTACTGTACCTCGTCCTCAGAGTTCCTCTCTTTCCACGGGTTGTACATTTGAATTCATGTGCTCTGCTTTCATTCTCCTGGAAGCTCTCCTACTTGCTCTGTCCCTCTACCACTATCTATTTCTCTCAGACTTCTCTCCTTCCTGCTCACCAAAGCACTGCCTCATCTTTCTCTCGGACACAACACGTGATCTGACATCCAAAAGGGAACATACCGCTTTCTGTTTTTTGAGCATAGCAATATCAGATGGAGAATCCCACAGTCAATCCAAACCTTAGAGATACAGATGACATTCTGCCATCCTTGGAGGCAGCAATGATGACAAGATCCAAGTATTGTTTACCTGAGGCAACTTCTGTGTTTTCTGAGTGCTTGTGCGTCGGGGTGTGGCTGGTTTGGGGGCATCTGCAAGGGTTGAGGGGTTGGGTGACGTTAACGCATTGCACTCCTTTCTTTCCACTTTGCCACTGTAGCCTCGCAACGTCTGGGGCTTAGGAATGAGCTGCAAGACATCAAACATCAATTGAGTTATCACTATCACATTGCATTACTGCCTCTACCTTCTATGTGCTAAGAGTCTCAAGTTGACGAGAGACAATGTGCCAAGACCATTTCGTACATCCATACAGGCCCAATTAAAGAAATACTTCTATATTATGAAATGTAGATATTTAATGTAATATCCCCATTTACCTTTGGGGCGTGAGGGCTCTGTCTCTGAGAAATGGTCCAGGGTCGGGGCCGTGCAATAGGGAGACACGTAGCAGACAGCTTCACATGCTCGTAGGGGTTATCTCTGTTCACTTCACCTGAAGGTCAAAGGTTAGACAGAAGACATCAGCAGATTGAATGTTATATATGGTCTACACAGTGAAAGATTCCACCACAGTTGTTGCTAGCTTTTTTTTAGAAGATACACAGAATTACTGTCAAAGCAATTTGTGCAGTGTTCCCACATGGTCCTAATGTAAAATTTCATGACTTTTCCATAACTAAGTTGAAGTGCTTCTGTGACCTAAAAATTGGATTCCTTCCTGGTGTGTCGATGTTGCTTTTCAGCTCAGAAAAGTTGTAAACAGCTTGCTCTGGAGAAAAGCAGCTGAAAACCTAATGCAATGAATGTGTGAAACAGTGACCCATCTGTAAAATTCCCTGATTCCCAAGAATTTATCGAAATCCCCTGACTTTTTCTGTCTGGAATACAACTGCCAAAATTCCATGATATGATATAGCATACAGGAACAGGTCCTCTTAACCCATGAAGCCACATTTCTGAAATGCTCTTCACTGATTAGGGATTAGGATACACATTTTCTTAATTGATTCATTGGGATACTATAAAGCTTTCTCTCAAAGTCTCTGCTGCTTTTTCGGCAGCGGAACTGTACTTTAAACCAATGACGAGCCAATTGTCTTTATGACTTCCTGTCTTTGTCTGCTTTTAACAAGGCCCGTGCTAATTTGAGAGGTCTAAAAGTTGTGACGGGTTGGTGTTCAGTGCAATGATCAAGAACTGTGGGAGCATGTTTACAATCAACCGTAATGCCCTCTTCAGTTCATGTGACAGAGGACGTATGACTCACAGATGATGTCCTCATAAATATTGTCATCGGAGAAGGCGTGGTAGAGGCCCGAGTGCCGGGCCTCGCCTCCCAGCGTGGCTTGCTGGGTCGTCAGACGCACCGCATCCTCGTACTCAAAAGACTTCCTGGGGTGAGGGGGTGAGGGGGGGTGGACAGAGGGAAGGGAAGGGAAGGCAATGAGAAAGAGGGGCCTGGCTGTTGCCCTAAAGATAGCCAGCATACTATTGTTCACTCTATTGTCTTATGTTCAGCCAAGGAGCCACTGCCTTGGCCCAATTTCTATATGTTGACATCAAACGCTGCAAGAGGGAGGGAGCGGGTGGTAACCTGGCATGAGAGGGAATGGTTGAGAGGATGTTGCACAAGACATTAATTAAAAGGCTCAACCTGGATCAAAGCAAAAGAGGGAACAAGAGTGTGTGACAAGACTTAGAGATAGAGGTGACAATTCCAGGCGTCATGGTTAAAAATGTGTCACGATGTGCCTTCATGGGGAGATCCTGATATATTCTAATCACACAATCCATGTGTAGCATTGTCACAAAACCAGAATTTTGACTTTGATATCAATACTAAGTTTAATATCTAAAATTTCAGTACTTCTTTGATACCACAGCAAACAAGAAAACCCATCAAGCAATGTGTTACAACACTTGACTCAGACAACTTTTTAGCAGCTTTTGCTCTGGGGCCATGATATGCTGGTTGGGTTGGTCTTTGTCGACTTTGTCAGTGAAATTGTTTCATATTTGTCCCCTGGCTTAGGTGGACTGGAATTCAGTTCAAGACGTGGTGGACTGTTTGACAGTGTTGGGTTTGACACTGCTGCAGCTCATGGTCTATTGCAATCAAACGATTACAATCAACGTGCCATCTACAAGAGTTTGGAGGAGATGCTGAAATGGAATATTGAATGTTTATAAATTCAATATTGAATTTGAACTTTCACAACTTTCACTATGCCATTTATATTTACTGCTTTCACACGAGTCACTACATAACTTTTCTACAAGCTTTTAATTGCTTGATTCAACAAAATGTACTTCTACCTATACCACTCATCTTTGTGAAGTCATTATTTTACTTCTGTTTAATAAACTGAAACCTTTTTTGTTGGCACATACTTTTTTTAAAGGCTGCAAATGGAGAGCCCTGCTGTTCCTAATGGTAACAGTATGGTTGGAAAAGCAAAATGAAAAATAGTATGATGCAGATTGTGAAAATATATTCAAGTGTGAAGAGTGTGTACATGTGCGAAAACAACCAAATGGGACCCCTCAACCCCTGGCTGCTAAGAAACTAGGCCACATCCAGACAATAGTGCACAATGCTGCCAGATATCATGTGACATCACACCTGGAGTCCAGCCAACAGCTAGACAGACAGTTCCCTCCCTGAAACAACCCTCAAACACTCACTTTCACTGCTTTTCAAAAAACGCCACAATACTAAACAAAGACCAGTGTATTTTTAGCCACAGCAAGAGGAGGACTTTCTGCCTCCAAGGAGGACTTCTTATTTTTATAAAAAGATGTTTTGGTTTTTTTTAATCAGCAGGAGATGTTTTCTTCAAACGCATAATGCAGATCAAAGAAATAGCTGGGATTGAATAAGAGTTTACTTTACTTTGATTTCAAATTTTGGAAAGAAATGCCTTAAAAAAAAAGGGTACTTACTCCCTACTTGCAGTGCATCACCTCACCTGTTCTTTTTATGCCTTGAAAGACCATTGGTCTTAGAAGCTGGACATGGAGGAGGTGGGAAGCTAGGCGGGTGGGCTATACCACCGCTTTTTGCAGTTGAGTGGCTTTTAGAAGGAGATCTGCTGTCCCATCGAACCAAGTGCCCTGTGGAGTCGCGGGCTCCCCGATACTGGAAGGTCCGCTGAGGTTTGGGAGGAGCTTGAACTTCTCCTGAGGACTCTCTACCTTTCTCCCAGAGTAATTTGTCACCCTCGAGCCTCCGCCAGAAACCCCTAGAAGTGTAAAAGTTCCCTGAGGGCATGTTGTCCTCTTGGTCATCAGTTGATAGAGAGGGAGGCTCAGAAACAACCTCAACATCCAAGACACAAGCGATTGCTTGGTCGCCATTAGTGGTGATGATTTGTTTACCTGGAGAGTTTGTAGTGTTAGCATCCACTTTAGGTGATGTGTGTATAGGTGCTACAAGTGGCTTATTTCCTGGGATTATGACTGAAAATTCATTGGAACAATTCTGTGGGAGTTCTGACTTTCTACCGACCACTGTAAGTCCAGTTCGTGCTTGGGTTTCCCGGAAATCTAAGCCCAGGCTTTTTGCTTTGGAAAGGTTGGATTTGCTTTGAGGTCCCCATCTCGAGCCATCGCTGCAGAATCCATTCCCCAGGACATCGCCAGACAGAGTTCGGGATACGACCGGAGGGTGTGCCTTGACCCCGGCATCCTGGCTGCTGCCCTGATGACTGCGGCCTTCCCATTGGGAAATCTTCTGCCTAATGTTAATGCCTTGCTCATGAGAGAGGGGCTTCCCTGAAGAAGGGGCCTGCCAGGCCACAGTGGCCCGTTTCTGCAAGCCACCGACCCCTCCACCCCCTCGCCTGGCCTGCTCCAACTCCAGAGCCAGCATGTTGAGAGGGGGCCAAGTGCAAGCTCGTCCTCAGTTCTCCATTGGTGAACACATGGGTTTTCCTAGCAAGGACAGACGGAAACACTGCTGACCCAGTGAGTCTGTCTGCTAATAATTAATCCAGAACAGAGTTAAGAGGAGTACCACGGGGTGTAGGGTTGTAATCGTTCCTTTACGTTATTACATGTGTCTTCTGGTGCTAGCAGAGCGCCATTTTCCCCTGGTCTCCTTTAACAAACAACCTAAAAAAGAGAAAAGAGAAAAAAAATACCCATCAATCACTTGGCACTTCAAAACAAGTCCAGACAGCACACCATAGAGAAAGAGAGAAAACACAGCAATCCAGGAGGACGCAAGTAGTTTTCAACAGCACACTTCTGAAGCTGCATACAGGATGTAAGAAGGGCCAGAGCGAAGGTCAGGAAGGATAGGCTCCTGTCAAGGTCAGTTGCCAAAAATAAACCCAAAAAGAGTAAGGAAAGACAGCGACAGGAATTGCTCCAGCATTGTGCTGCTGTGATGTGTGCGTGTGTGTCTGGAGCCACCCGAAACCTCCTCCGGCCCCAGGGGAATTGGCTTCCCTGTAGCTACTCTCCCAAACCACATAGCTGGCCAACTATGAAATGCCTATGATACAGTAAAACATTTAATCTAATTTAGTGTTCTCTCAAAGCTCTCTTTCAGAGGATTGGGGAAAATGGGCATTTCAAGCATTTTTACAGTGGCTTCAGAGAGGTTCAAAGGCAAGAAGACACATGAATCTCAAGGCACACATAAAGAGCCAGTGACAAACAATTAGGGGGATAATGGAAAACATTTCAACCACACCTATCTACACAGTGGAATAAAAGCTGAGGCAAGACACATACATATTGGAGACTGCATTTGACTGAGGCCTATACTCTAGAGTTAGGATATGTGCTGTATAAAGCACAAAGGTCTTGTTCCCTTTCATCAAATGTTACAAGAAACATTGAATGGCTTGATGTGAAATTTTGCAGCAGCGTCTACTCTGCATTAATTTCGAGGCAGGGAACATAAGTCAGTTACTGTACGCTCTTGTACAGCAGCTCCTGGTTTGCTGGAACCTAACCATTTGGACACGTTGCACATTACGACGAAAGGCTGAAAGCATTTAGAGAAGGGGAGACATGGCAAAATTCCACAGCGCAGCTCATGATCATAATAATTCTATGTGCCGCATTCCAGCAGAGCTGTCCGGGGGGGGGGCGGGGAATAAATTTAACCAGAGACAGTCGGTCAGTCAGGCCTGCAAATGACGCCTTTGTTTGGTTTGACCTGAATCAAATGTATGTGCACTGGAATGTCACTCAATCACTGCCAGACCCTGCAATGACAATGCCACTACTACACTGACCCACTTGCGTTATTTGTCCATATGTGCTGTGTGTTATACAGGAAACCCTGACTTGCGTTTCCTCAGATGCAGGAAGAAGGATCAGCAGACTGTCCATAATTATGGTGGAGAGATTTGAGCAGAGTTACAACCGCTGATTTGAGCTATGTTTAGGTCAGCTCATATCCCAACCCTATGACAACAATCAAGCGTTCCCTTTGAAATATAGCCACAAATGCTTTTGCAAGCGTGTCTGAAATTGTCCATCCCGCCTTTCCCACGGCATCCAGTCAACATGGAATTTTTTGGTCTTTTCGCATAGATATTCCCAGTGAAGCAAACGGTGAGGCGCTGTGATATCAGATGTCAACTCAGCCAGTGGGTGAAGTCAGAGTGAACTATCACAGAGGTTCACGAGGCTGTCAGCTCTGGGGAGAGGTGTCTTCGTATTTTCAGTGAAACTCACCAACTCATCCAGGCAGAAACCAGACACAGGAGGTATGAATCTCCAATACCCTGTCATCACTTGGCAGCTAAATTAAACCTAATTGCACCTTCAAAACAGCCACAAACCGCCCTCCCCAAGAATGGCGGCGTGACACAACTTGTCCTAGGTGAGGTATTCTCTGAGTCTCGTTTACCGTCAACAGTGACAGTTAAAGCTGTAATAAAACAAAAGTGCTAGTTTAGCTAAGTGACAAAATAAAAGGACACACCAAAGTCTTACTATGGGGAGGGCCAACTGCTAGCCACCAGAGCAGCTTCCATGCATCCTGGCATAGATTTGTGTCTGCAGATGGCTGCTGCACAATCCTTACATGACAAATTCCACCATTTAGTGTCATTTAGTTGTTGATGGTGGAGGTGGAAATCTCTGCCCTGGGCACTGCTCCCATAAACGTGTTCATCTAGGTTAAGACCTGCAGGCTGAGACAGCTACGATGGTAGATGATTTACACTCGTTTTGTGCTAGAAACCTTTCAGTGTCCAGACTGTGGATTGAGGCATGGTGATCCTGGTAGACACCAGGATAGAAATGCGTCAACATAGGATGGTGAATTTAGCAGGTTTAACTGCTTGCAATACTCGTTTTCATGAGTCATTCACTCCAGTGTTGGCTCTAAATTTGGCAACAACTGCAGATTGCTGTCATCAGGTAGTAAGATCCTCTCTTAATTAAGGTTCAACTGTATAAGGCCTGAATTTAGTCGAGAGAAAAGAAAGAGCCTCACTTTTATTCCACTGTTCAATTATGGGATTTCGTAGGTAATTATTGATTAAAATGAAAATGACATTATACAGGAAGAGATGAAGCCAACGTGGAGCAAACGTTAGACCTAACTAGATGGCGTCCTTTCTTGCACGGAGCGAACGGAACGCAAAACCCTTTTCAAAAATATGTCAATTTAATGTGGTCTCGCTAATGGGCAAAATTACATCCCACATACAACATGACTAAAGGCATTTCCTGAGTTGTTAGAAGCCACTCTCTAATTCGGCGTACGTCTAGTCCACCAAGCAGCACTTTGTTCAATAAACTGTAGACTTAGAATTAGTTCACGCTGCTCGCCGCCGCCTACCACGGTGTATGTTGGTGGAAGGAGATTGTAGGAATAACAGGCGGACCGATTCTAAAAGTGGGAATTTTCTTGAAATAAGTGCTGCTTGGTGTATTGGTTGTATGCCGAATTAAGATTTAGAAAAGGTCTTGAGGCATATTTTATGAGGTGTGCACTTTTGCCAATACATGGCCAGATTTTTGAATGGAGTTTGACTAACGGTTCTCTTCGCACGAGAGAGAATGGTAAGTATCATGGCTCCGTTACAAACATTTTGACCGTCTGTCAGTAAATGATTAAATGCAAAAAAACCCAACTCACCTCTTACTTGAGGTCACAGAGCAAACAAGACAGCTACAAAGTAGTGTCAAGATGCGAAATAACGCAGCCCGGCAGAGGCAAACATGTCTCGTACCCCTGTTAGTATGAAGTGACGAGCAAAGTTAATTTTCCTTGAGCACAGTGTCGAGGAAAAGAAATTTTTAAACAAAGTCCCACTTCATTCGCTTTCATCGTTCTTCACCCTGGAGGAAACGTTAGCAGTCTAAGTAGCCTGAGGCTAACGTTGGCCTCGTCAGCAAGTTATCCAAGATTTAAACTTTCTCGGGGATAAATGTACTCTTTTGGGGGAGAAACCGCCTCGACCAAACTAATAACCTTACACAACAAACTAAGTGAACATGCGAAAGGCAGGCGGGTAAGTATAAAGTCCTCGCCCTTCTCGGGACTACAAATGTCCAGTCACCCAGAATAATAGATATAACTTCCGATCACAATTTCCAAAATAAAACCTTTATGTGAATCGATTTTAGTCTATTTCAATACATTGAACATTACTTGGTAAAAGCAAACTACGAACTGTACAGTTCCCATTCTGAAATATATTATTATCCGAAGTGATATTTATTCATTGGCTTGATTATGGATTATAGATCGCCTGGATTATGGCACAAGGGACATCTTGTCCTGTGTATTAATGAATTGGTATTTTACATGGTATGGATTTTTTTGTTGGTATTTTTACACATTTAACATATTTTTGTTTACCACACTACACTACCCAGCATCCGTTTAGTATGATCAAGGCACAACTTTCTAGTTTTGACAATTCCAAAGATGTAGTGGGGAACTTTCTATGAAAAGCATTTTGACTTGATGTAGAAGTGATGGTAGTCTGGAACACAACAATCATCGGCATCACTTAGCATGCTAGTAAACCAGCTAACGTTGCACCATGAAAATTTTATAGCAAGTGATAGTTCTGGTCTTTGGCTAAGGTACACTGTCACACGCCTTACGGTGACGAGAGGCCATTTCATGGGCAATGTAGTTCCATAACTGCACTTAAGTACAAAATCTGTTACCCAAAAATGTGTACATCTCTTAATTGCTTAGGTAACAGCTTAGTTAAGATATAAGATTAAGATGTGCCCCCCCGTCTATGGAAAATTGTGCTATCCACTTAGCCGTTAGTCAACCAGTGAGTGGTCTTGGTTAACTTCTTCGGCTCCCTTTTGACAAATTCAGTTTTCCGCATATCACAAAGTACCATTTTTTTTGTTCTGCCTCAGGGTTAGACCATATGGGTTTTTGAAGGCTGAGACAGATATTAAAACTAACAACAGCCAATATTCTAAGGTTAAGCGCTTCTCATTGATCAATTATACAATAATTATGTAATCAAACAAACTGTATCATATCCATCATATTGGAGGTGGACAACATTGACTGGCAGATATCTGATTTTTAATAAAAGCACAAAATATTGGCAAACAGATATATCGGTCTAACCCTGTTTTGTACAACCCACTTTTCCAAAGTGACAAATTTTGAGCTTTTAGTTTGAAGGTAAAATCGTCTAACTTCCTGTTTAATTCGTGTCGATTCTGTGTAGCTTGACGCAGCTTTGACTGTGAGAACGTTTGGTTGGATCTTCAACACTAATCCAAGAGCTGCTGAGAGACAAGACGTCATCACATCCACTCCCGCAGCTGTCAACGATGACTGGATACTGATAGCTTCAAATGGCTTCAGAAATGTAGCAATTCCGAATTGAGCTGCACTTTAATGAACTAACAAACTGCTAAATGACTAGGAAAGGTCCGAATTTTCTCTCATACCCGAGTTGCTGGGATGTGATTGGCTAAGTGTTGGCTAAAGCGCGGTAAGGTGCTATAATAATGAATAACTAGTCTACTACTAGGTTAATTACAAGCCTGTGTGAAGTAGAATGTATCGCTTTGTCTCACATACCATGAAAATGTAATGTAAAAGAAAAACTAATGTTAAAGTATAAGCCTCCAAACATCAATAATAATCATGTATAAACGTCTTAGCAACCGTAAGCATCATAACTGAGTATATAAATAGGTTAATAAGGCATTATAAATGTGTTATTATAGGCCGGGCTTCAAATGCAACACAACATTTCCCTGCTCTGTTTCTCTGTCCACCACGGGGTCCTTGGGCTGAAAAAGGTTGAAGACCCCTGCACTAGAGTCTTTGCTATGGACCTTGATTAGTAGAACCAGGTGTGCTACTGCTTGGTTGGAACAAAAGCCTGCACCCTGCCCTTTCTGGATAAGATTGGTGACCCCTGCCCAAAGGCATAAGTCATTTGCAACCAAAACTTTGAAACCCACTTGGATTGATTATATTTCTGTGGACAAGTGGAGCAATTACCCAAGACTGACAGGATAATATTATTTGGTCAATGTGACAAATTGGGAGCATCGGTCCTGAATGCTCCTCTGATGTGATTTTTCTCTTTAGATATAATTACATTTCTGGCATTTCTTGCTTGATCTTTGTTCTCTATTATATTAATAAAAACTACAAGACCAAATTTGGTGCGAGTACCGGTGTGACGCCCTTGAATGTGAGGAGTGTGTCTTGGGAGGGAGAAAAAGGTGGATAGCACAGAAGCAATTATGTATTATATAACAACTTTTGGTTAATAGATTCATTAAAATATCAATTCATGTAATAAACAAACACCTTTTGTTACACATCCCACCAAACGCTCCAAATCATCAACAGCTGAATGCCTGACAAGGCGTATACACGACTTACAAACTTGGAATGGAGTTTACGATGCATCAGTGTAACGTTGTCATAGGCTACCGTCACAGAAAAGTCTGAAGTAAGAAACATTTTATTTAACATTTTATTTTATTAGTTTCATTCTTATACATTGTGGTGTTCCTCCATATGGCATATTTTAGGTGGATTAAATGCATTTCCACTGAACACACACACACACACATCTTGGGACAACATGTGCAGATGATATACAATGACTGGAAGACAATTATCAACAAAGTTCCTACTTCCGAAGGAGAGGATATCTATGTTAAACATTTCTGTTCACCACTGCATTCTGCTAAACTACAAACCTATACTGTGCACTACTTTTATATATTTTAAAGAATTGTATGTTGTATGTGATTTTATTCTGTGATTTTATCTCGATTCTACTTTTATACTTATTTGAAAGAGGTTTTACTATTGAACAGAAACCAAATCAAAATGCACTTCTGAGAGATAATCAGTGTCTGAGGTGTTGCTCGGGAAGTAGCTGCCATACAAACTGCCTCTAAGGGTACACGGCTGTTTCATACACGTTACCTGGCTGATATCACCACGAAAGGCATTCCAAAAGAATACAAACCAAACCAAACCAAAACTGACTGAGACTGTTGCATTGGCTGAGGCCGGATATTCCCTGAAGTTGACAAGTGAGGAGCGGCTCAAAGCGCTCCAGTGAAGTGAATTAAATGTGAATTCAAACTATTTCAACTGCATAGCATTTACTCCAGCAGGCATGAGTAAGGTCACCAAAAATAGGCTTGATTTTGGTAGTAACTACACAACTACACTATAGTGCACTGAGGTACATTTTGATAGAGGATATGGGCATTAAGCCAAATGTTAGCGCCCTTAGGGGACTTCGGTCATCCACGATGTGAATGTAATACCACTAGAGGAATCTATCCATTTACGATGTGGTGGCAGACGTGCCCACACCCCCCAATGCAAACAGTAAAAGTCAGACTAAATTGTCATGTTTTGAGTACATTTTTAAGAATTGTATGTTGTATGTTCAAATGCCCTATCTGCACTGTGATTTTATTTTATTATGATTTTCTTTTAAATGTCTTTGTTTTATTTGTTCTTCTTTTTAAATCTCTCATGTAAAGCACTTTGAATTGCCTCCGTGTATGAAAGGTGCTATACAAATAAACTTGACTTGACTAGAAGGCTTTTCTCTTTAAGATTCACTTGAGTCACTTCTTTTAAGGTACTTAACTTTATGTGGATGACACAGAGTTTTTGAGACAGATGGAAGACCCAGTGTTTGCCAGGTTCTGACCAAGTGTGTGTGTGTGTTAAGTTTGCATGCTTTACTCAATCTTCAGGCCCTCCTTGATAAGGTTAAGCTCATAGCACAAAGTCTCATAGCGATATGCCATACGGATCTGGGCCACGTTGGTTTTGCGGATGTCATTGCCCTCTGGGCCCTCCTTTAGGTAGTTGATACCCAGGAAGTGAGTCTTCTCCTGCGGCAAACAAGAAAACCAGGAACATGCTTTGGAGCCAGTAATCATATAAAATAAGTTACTTCTTCCCGGTAAAGCATACATACTTTTATGTTTAATTTCTTAATTTTTAAAGCATCTTTGGTCACAGTGTATTTGAATAGTTCAGTGCTGATACTCTGAACTCGCTATCAAGTGACGATGATGTGTCACTAAAAAGTCTATTGAGGTTTAGGTGATACAACAGTGTGAAAAGTCTTGTGTGATGTATTGTTCATAAACAAAACATTACTGTTACCTCATCAGACAGGCTGCTCTGCAGGACGCTGTTCCTAGAGATCTCACACATGTCACAGGTACTGAGCTTGAAGACCTGGGCTGCAATGGCATACTCCTCCATCAGGGGCTCCTGTGCACACAAAGGCTAAGAGTTAGACCCTGCTGATATGGGATCAGTTCTACCTGTAGCTACTGAGCTCTTCTGGACGTCATCATTATACGTCATCACGCAAGCAATACATGTAGGAGGGTGTCGTTTCCCGAGGTAACCTTGTTTGTGTGACAGGCATGTGGAGCAGACTCGTCTCTCCACTGAGTGCTTGGCTAAACAGATGCATTTTGTATGGATGTATGAATCTTGCTAAGTGGATAAACACCATCTGGAGTTTTGGAGAAGGTGAACCACTAACTGTGCACATATGCCTAGACATTTATGCACATGTATGGCCTTGTGTAGACCTGTTCGTGTGAATATGTTGCACATTTTGCACATCATGTATACATGCTGTAAATACACAAGTTTTCGTTTGTTCACATGTTTACATTTTTTGTATATTTTCATACCAAGCATTATAGTTTCAGTGTGTTCTGCCATTATTTTGCATACCCTCATAATGCTATAAATCGTATTTTTTTTCATGCGTTCATCCATTTTTTCATCTCCGTGGGCTCTGACCTTAGTGTAGTGGAACTGCATGGGGTCGTCGGTGGACAGGGAAACCACCAGGCCTTTCTTGTGAAACTCCAGGAGGGGGTTCTTGGCATATTCCAGGAACAGGCTGTTGTTGCTGAGAGGGGACATGGCGATGGGGATCTGGGCCAGGAAGTACAGGTACTGCAGCACAGGACTCTGGTGGCGGAAGATAGGTGGACAAAATAATAAAGCATTATTTGAAGTTTGTTGCATAGGTGCATTTTGTGATGCTCGATACAAGTTCACCTCTGATATCACCTCAGTCAACCTCTGATATTAGCTTTCCCATAATGTTCAATAATCCATAGTTCATAGGTCATATCACTGGCGTGCAGGCCTTTTTTCTGACTGTCGTTACCAGTAATTTCAAACAGATATAATTACTTAAAGGCTGATTAAGTAATCTATGATCTTTATCGACCTCTATTGGCGAGCAGTAGGAATTGCAACATTGGCAGACTTTGCCTCCTCCTACAACTGGTTCAACCTCCTCCACCCCTACCGTCCCCTTGAGCCACAGTGGCCTGTAACCAACGCAAATATTTAAACTATTTGAGTAAAGTGAAACATTGCATCCAAGCAGCCATTTTCTTTTAGAAGTAATATTGACCTTCTTGAGGTTGAGGCCGTGAGAGATGTTGTCGGCGGTCATGAAGGCTGCCAGCAGATGGGTGACAGCACCAGCTTCACCACAGTGAGGCCTGAACATAAACGTGTTCATCCCCCTCTGTCTGGAAAGCAGAAGATGAACCCACGGTCAGGAACAGTGTGAGACATTTATCATATAATCAGTATTATAATACAAAAAGGGCAAATATCCAAACCCCAAATTAAAAAAAAACAACAAACAATGTAAAGAAAAGAAAGATACTCACTTGCGGAGCTGGTTGAGCATAGTGATGTTGGCATACATGTAGTAGATGTAGTAGGTATAAGAGGGGTTCTTGACGATATCCCACTCCTCTGGCTTGGGGCTCTTAGTGGAGAACATGTGACCACTGTGCTTGGACTCATCGTCCACGCTGTCGAAACCTGTCACCTACAGACCAGAAGGCAATGGGTTGATTATTCAAACCAAGACAACACCTCAAATTTCAAAAAGGAGAGCAAAAATTGAGAACTTTGTGGACCACTCCTCATCTCCTTAGATGTAGTTATGGGAGATGGAGATGTAACAGCCTCTGGCGGCCATATTGGAGGTCCTCAGCTCTTGGCCAACAATAGCTAATTTCTAAATGTACAACATGTCCGTGGCAATAGAATTCAATAGACATGCTTAATGTCTGTGCTGTTTTTGACTGGAAACTGATCATTTCACCACCGATACATTTCATTCATTTTGTTTAGATGATGCCAGCTTGTTAGCTAGCTAACATCTGTTGTGATGTGTTTTGCACACTAGCAAACATATCTAGTAGGAGCTAGCGTTAGTAGTGGCTTGTAGCTGTTAACATTATCAGTTGCTTTGCTAAATTAGCCTGCTGGCTAGTTTGCTAGCTACACTTTGTTCAGGTTAACTGAGCTGACTCTTCTCAAGCTACAATTCAGTGTTTTAGTGTTTTAGTAGAGGGCTAAAGACACCTAACCCTAACCTATATTTGGAAACAAATCTGCCTTATCAGACAATTCACTTTTACTTATAACATTACTCAGTGGACCCCACACCACAACCAAGAGGTATCTCTCTTTTTCTTGTCCAGTTATTATATATTTATTTGCACATAGCCACTTCTCCACTGGACATCCATGGTGGCGCCAGATGTAGTTGCTAGGAGATTTGTGATGCAGCCGCAAAGCTGCTATTCCTTGCCTATCCAAATCACACAAATACAAAATAAATATACGTTCAAAAAGCAACTGAAACAGCATCTACATGGCTAGTCAACTGACTGGAAAACACTGAAAACAGTGGAAACCTTGTATCTCCCATGGTAGATCATGAATTTCTGAATTTCTGGAATTTCTGGAAATGCTCATGTTGGAATATCTGTGTTTTTCATGTTGTACTGTCTATCTGTCTGGTGATGTCAACTGTGATGTAAATCTCAGAAATGCTTCTTGTTCTTGTCACCTTTTCCATAATTGCCAAATAATAGAGAATATAGTTGGGGTTGCTGGAAAGATCACTGGTGTCAAGTTGACGCAGCTACCTGACATCTCTGACCAGCAGGTTGCCAGGAACATCAGAGCCACACTACATAGATTTAGATCACTGAAGGGCAAGTCTAACAGTTATCAACTTGCTTAATCTGGTTAGTACATTTATTATAGGATAGCCAGGAGTCCACTCTTAGCTCTGTTTATTTTAATGCTGTTCTATAGATGGATGATGATGTTCTTCATTTCTGACTTGTGTGCCATGTTTTATGTATTTTTGTATATTTAGGTTTATATATATTTTTAAGCATCTGGCTACAAGAATTTCTCCTCGGGGACAATAAAGATTCAGCTAATGGGGATCCAAATAAAGAATAAAGAACTTCGAAATCCTCTGCGGAGATTTCCTATCCTGTTTTACCCGTGGTTCCGTTTTTGTTTCAGACTCACGTGTTGGAGGAAGATGCTGAGCTCAGGGTTGGATTGTGGGTCAATGGTGGCCTGGAACACAGGCAGGAAGATGTTCTCCAGCATCTTACCAAAGTGGGGCACAAAGTTCCTGCCTCTGAAGATGTCGCTGAGAGAGAAGAAGGGAACAACAAATTAATCTAATATCGTAAAGTAGGCCAAGTGGACCTGTTGTTGAGAGAACTATGGGCGGGAATAGTTCTGAGAATATCTCTGAGTTGGGTCAAAGAGACAATATTGAAAATAAGAGGGAATGAAAACTTACTAGATCCTGGGTACTTGAATCATCCATTTGAGATTAGGGGAGAAAACTCTGTGCCTGACGAACCAGCTAGAGAGCTTGCTCCACTCACTGGGGTTGCTGCCGTAGATGGACAGGCGAGGCTCGGCGTACTGGTACTTCGCATCCTCCAAGTCACTGGCTACTTCCTGGTTCATGCAAAGGTCAAATCCGTCTCAGCTCCCATGAAGTTCAATGTATGATGGATAATCTATTTTGCATATCACCCCATCAGTCAACTAGATTGATGGGTGCAAGCAGCATTGCATTAACTTAACCTCCCTTTATAGGAAGTTGGCTGGTGTTTTGTGTTTAAACTTATTGAACTGTCTATTATTGAACAGTAATTTACAATTTACAATTATGTTTTTTTTTTTACTTTCTCGTCTTGTCTTTTCATCTTGTGGTGCCTTCTTGGTTTTATTTTATGGGTGTGATGTTTGCATTTATTTGAGACTTCAGTCTGTACAGGTTTATTATTATTATCACTATATTGAATCTGACCTTGATGATGGTGGCGAAGTACTCTCCATTGAGGTGGTTTTCTGTCTTCATGTACAGGTCACGCAGCTCACTGGCTCCCACGGGGTTGTACTTGGCATTGAACTTATCGAAGCGCTGAAAGGTTTGTCTACCCTTAAAAGAAGAGATGAGAAAAGAAGTTCAGATCAAGGAATGTTCACTGAAAGGAGGATAATGTAATGTAAAAAAAAAAGTCCATAAAGTGAAGATGCTTTCAAAAATATGAATTGTTTCTAAATATCAAAAAATTTATAATAAAGAGCAGTAGAAAACAAAAAAAATAAACATTAAGACCAAATTTATGTTAAAAAAATCCAGAGTGCTGTTGGAATAACTGTTGGAATAACATACGGCGTGCACATCCAGGGAATCGACAGTAAGGTCGTAGGGATGCAGGTTGAGTGACTGGAAGAGCTCCTTCATGGTGACATCCTTGCCCTTAAGGTTGTGCACAATACGATCAGCATCCACGCGGTAAGACCTCTTGATGAAGCGCAGGAGATGCTTCTGGTTCATGCAGGCAGCAGCATGGATGTGGGTGTCCACCTACAATGGCAGAGAGTTGAGGGAGATGTTTCAGTATGGAGAGAAAAATGTCTCAAAATTATTTGTAAATGCACATACCATGATCCACAAATATTCGCAATTTACAAATGTGTTTTGCTATCCACAAACAAAATTCCTTACTCGTGACTTTGTTGGCATTTAAATAAATGTGCTATGATTTGTACAAATAGATGTCTATTTATAAATATATTGTTTGTAATTTGTAAAAATACTTTATACTTTGTGTGTGCAACTTACAAGTCACAAGTAAGGAATTTTGTTTTTTTGTGGATAGCAAAATGCATTTGTAAATTTGCAGAATATTTGTGGATCATGGTATGTGCAGTTACAAATAATTTTTTTCTCTCCATATTTCAACACACAAACCAAAATCTGGTAATCTGAGTAATTTATATTCCCCCTGCTTTTCACAAGTTAACGTGTTCAGAATTTAATATCACATAATTTCTGTCCATATTCATGTATTTAGAACACATTTCTGTTGATGTACTGTAGTATTTGTATTCTTTCTTTTCCATTTCAGACATATTAAACCAGGCCATCTGTCAATTTGATTAAGTTACTTACACTCCAAGATTCACTCTGACCCCCTCCCATTGGAGCCAAGTATAAAGACACTTGTAAAGACACTTCATGAGAATTGTGGTTGGAGACAAAGTGACAATATGCTACTTTTGTTTTATACAGTTTCTCATCCTCCAAAATCCATCTTTATGAATGTCTTTCATCCCTTCCTGTACGCAGTGTCCATACCCAACACCAGAATTTCATTTGGGCAATCAGGACAAAAATCTAGGGAGTCTCAATTACGGGGGGATGAGATGCTCTTCTCTATTGCAGTGATTTAAAGATGGGTGTATTTTTACATAAAAATCTTGCCTAGTGCAGATTTAAGTTGATTTTTTTCCCTTTTATGCTTTAGATTACTGGCCATGTTAAATCTCATGTGCTGGTCTGGCCCACCTTCCTGCAGTTGTAGAAGTCCCTGTGGGGGTTCAGCTTCAGCTCCTTCATCTCCTCCATCTCATTCAACATCTCGTGTACATTGAACTTGGACATGAGGAACTTCAGGCGACGGTGAGTGTACGTCTTGCTGCAAACGCGAGAGAAATGCATTAACATTAACTATACTGGGAGGTACTATATGTGCAGTACTCAAATAGCACTATGCTGCGCTATGCTGGGAAAGAGGTATTTCAAATGCTTGTGTCCCTAGACCCCACTTGGAGAACCACTGCTATAAACTTCAGTGGAGGTTGACTTAACAGCCCATTTTAAGGGACTTACGTCGGGCCTTGTGCGATGAGAGCGATGAGGAAGTTCATGTCATCGATGAAGGTGTTGTAATCGGGGCAGGGCAGGTCTTTGGGCTGGTGTTTGTCAGCAGCGGCGGTGTCATTGTATACGTAGATGACGCCGTCCTTCATACGGGCAATGTAGCCCAGGTTCTCAGGCAGGTTCTTCATTTCGAAGGGGTCTTCCCCATTCTTGGGAGGAGGTGTGAAGACTGAGGGTTGATGTTTTGCAGATTTATTATTTCATTCATGACATGATGGGATCATTGCACAGAAGGACATTTTTCAACATTTAAACAAAGGTGTTGATTCATTAAACTGTATGGTATGGCAGTCCCTTCTAATATTATTTGCCAGTAAAACTTCTACACCTACTTACATTGATTACATTTCTGTAAACAAGTGGTGCAAAGACTGATGAATGACAAAATATTATTATTTGATCATTGAGATAAATGATTAGACATAGGTCACCAAACTCTCAGCTTAGAGGGAACATTAGTACTGACGTAGTAGTAGTTGACGCCCGTGGTTGGAAATACGAGGAGGCAGTCATCCTCTCTGGAACTACACCCCTACTGATACATACAGTGGCGTGAAAAAGTATTTGCCCCCTTCCTGATTTCCTGTATTATTGCATATTTTTGACACTGAATGTTTTCAGATATTCAATCAAAATCTAATAATAGATAAAAGGAACCTGAGTGAACAACACAAACATTTTTTTTTATATTTATTTCATTTATTTAATGAACAAAGTTTTCCAACACCCATTGCCCCTGTGTGAAAAAGTAATTGCCCCCTTACACTCAATAACTGGTTGCACCACCTTTAGCTGCAATAACTGCAACCTAATGCTTCCTGTAGTTCATGGTCAGTCTTTCACACCACTGTGGAGGAATTTTAGCCCACTCTTCCATGCAGAATTGCTTTAATTCAGCAACATTTGTGGGTTTTCGAGCATGAACTGTTCGTTTCAGGTCCTGCTACTGCATCTCAATTGGGTTTAGGTCTGGACTTTGACTAGGCCATTCCAAAACCTTTATTTTCAGCCATTCTGATGTAGACTTGCTTGTTTGTTTTGGATCATTGTCTTGCTGCATGACCCAACTGCACTTCAGCTTCAGCTGACGGACGGATGACCTGACATTCTCCTTTAGAATTCTCTGATACAGAGCAGAATTCATGGTT
>OOFE01045091.1:0-17434 GCA_900323365.1 Monocentris japonica | reverse complement strand
GCGGGGGGGGGCGGACCTGGGTTACACAGTTGATGGGAACCTCATTGGTTATGATCAGAGACGCATTTATATGCAAGCCAGTTCACAACAAGGAACGTTTCAACAACAAACTAAATGGAAAGATTCCGAAGTCAGAGAGCTTCTTTCCATTCGTGGGGAAGAAATAAAGTGACAAATTACCAGGATGGTAAAAGATTCAATTATCTACGGCAATATCACAATATCACAATTTAATGATTTCAAAATCACGTTCTTTGAATTGTAAACATGTATAACTTTTATATGGTAAAACCTATTAATACTGAACATAAATTTAACATTTCAGATATAATTTCAGCACGCCACAATATGTATTTGTAAAAATATGTCTTCAGCTCTGTTGCAATGCTGGCTCCACCCCGATTGGTGATGAAATACAAAAAGTTAGGGGTAGTATGAGTTGAGGATACTGTGACATGCCTGCAAATGATCAAACACACAATTTAAACCTATAACATGAACATCCTTGTTGCTAACCCAGTGGTTCATAGTTTAACATATACAATAAAAACTGTATCATTGACTCAACATGTGTACTCTGGTAATGCTAGGGGAGCTTGGAGTGGTCTCAATATTATGATGGGTAGGGAGGTTAGGAAGAGGCAGAACTTCCCCTCAAATAATCCTTCCTTTATCAATGATTTAGACCATTGTAGATTTGATTCTGGTTACAATAAAACTGCTTGTGATAATGTGTGTAGTGCTATTGATGATCATGTTCCTATTTTTGTTTTGTTTTTCCAAATAAACTGACAGGGGGATTTTTTTTGTGATTAGTGGGTTGAGATTTGAAACCTATCCACCAAATTTGGTCACATGAAGCATTTAGGAGTTATGTCTCCCTTTTTACGCATCATAGTCATCAACTTTGTTCGTGCATGATGGCCAGTTACAAGTGTCAAGATTCCGTGAAAGAGCAACAAACATGGGACATATTGAGTTGTTTGACTGCATTTATAATATTAAAGGACACATTTTACTGAAACTTATTTTAAGAATTCATTTTATATGATCTATAGGATAGCCTTACCAATACATGTGAATATGAAAAACTCTTTCTCAAAGCCATAAATGAGTGAAGAACTGAATGTAAAAGATGTAAAATCTGGAGCTGCTCTAAATGCAATGAATGGGAGAGTGATTTTATCTTTGTCCCCCAAAATCCTGTTAAATTCCCACTTCTATCATCTTTTTGCTTCTTGAAGGTTTGATTCGGGTTGCACATCATGAAATTGTGTGTGTGTGTGTGTGTATGTGTTGAACTTAAATTTTTTGGATTACCAGCTTATCCAAAGAGCACCCAACCCTGCAATCTTTGAAATTAGAAGCTAAGAAGCATAAGCTACAACTGTTAATGTACTTCCCATTTAATGTAATAAACCATAACCATAATAACAATATGCAGCTAATCATGTAATAATGCTGCTAATGTGATACATTTCCCAAAAATATAGTAAAGGTTACTGTAATATGTTTTTTTCCTGTTAATGTAATAATCATTATATTATTGGGTTTCATTGCATTAATAAAAAGGTAATTTGTAATTTGTAACTTAATAACTGAACTGATACTTGACTGTTATTACATCATCAGTTTCAACTTTCCTGCAATTATAATAAAACCCCATAATATAATAAATATTACATTAACAGGAAGAAAAGTTATTAATGGCAGGAAATGTTTATTACACTAATGGGAAAGTTAAATTAACAGGATTATTACACTTATTGTTATTATTACACTATTAGATGCAAATTGTTATGATGCTAGGTTTAGGTTAATCCAGGTACACATACACAACTCCACAGGGGGCCTGTCTTCCATTTCTTTTAGATGTCTGAACAAGTCTAATTTAAAATAAAATAATAAAGCTGAGGGTTGGGCCGATACAGTTTACCTTGATACAGATTTTGATAAATGGAAATGTAATAGGTTTTAGGTGAGCTGCATCTTTCTTTGAGCACAGAACTTCAGGCTATCAGTCTGAGAACTAAATCAGGAGGACTCAAACCACAGAAACCTCAGACCAATAAAACTAAATAAGGATAATGTAACTCTCTCTCACTAATATCCAGACCTGGATTACTTCCCTTTGCTAGATTAAAAGCACACTCAAACGCGAATGGTCGATAGAAACGTCAGTCTATGGTCACAGACCAAAGCAAATAACAGAGTTGCGTTTTGCTGTCTGAGTTTTGTGGGACTACACTAGCCAAAAAGTAGTAAGTGGAAAAATATTACTCTATACATTGTGCCTCTATGAGGTTAAAGACAGGTTAAAATAAAATCACATAAAAATATTTTATATGTTTGTGTTTGGAGGCAGGGTGGTGGGGGACAGTTCAGGACTGGGGGGCGAGGCGCAAATCTGGGGGGGGCGTAGCGTACCCCAGCACCCCCCTAGAACCCCCTGTGGTCAACCCCTCCTTGTCAACAGTACAAATAGGTCCTCATTGGTGGGCTTGCCTGCCCAAACTGGCCAAAGTGCTAAAAGACAGTAGCCTCCCAGTTTCTTGCCGGCATTTAAAGACCTCTACAACCTATGCCACCCCCCACCCCCCGTAGACCGCAGAAGGCACAGCTTGGTGATGCCTCCTCTTATAAGGTGTTGTCCTTATGTGGCATGACTGACAGACTGTGGAAAGTGTGTGGTGTGGAAGAAGAAGAATAAAGAAGAAGATTCCCACAAGTGGAACCATTGCTACACGTTGTTTGCAGCCGGACAAATATTCCGTGGACTCCGGCTCAGTGTAGCGTCCCAGCTTTGTTGTGGCAGTGGAAGTGTATCATTTAGCGGTTAATGGGAGCTGGGTTTGAAAATATATCTTTTAACCAGTTGGTTTAAAACATTACAGCAATACTGGTGTTGACTCTGGTTTGGTTTTATCTGACGAGCTGAGGGAGGAAGATTTCCGACAATGGTAAGAAGCAGCTAACCTGTTAGCCTGTCTGCTAATGTCGTCATCAGTCTAGCGTTAGCTTAGCTACTTTAGCACGTCGTTATCAGCTAACGTTACCTGTCTAACGAATGAGCTGTCAAAATAAAATCATTTTAACATGAATACATACGTGCCATCTAGCATGGAGCCAGGGGTAGGCCGTCACAGCGTTAACTATTGATGAGCTAGCTGTTATATAGTAGCAGTGTAGTAGCGCTACTAGCAGGCCTCGTCTGTCTCTTATAGACTGAGCTTGGCTGCTGGTTTTCAAACTGGACATAACCTGGTAGCTAGATTTATCATGCAGGAAAACATGTATGTGAACGTTACCTAGTTATTGTCAGTATTTAAATAGTGTTTAATAGCAGAGAAGGTTAAACTAAGGCTATCGAGTGTCATGATGAGAGAGATGGCTGGAAATAAAGTTATGTTTTATATACATACATCTATAAAACATACACCTGTAATCCTAATATCTCTTACCAATACTGTAAAGTCAAAGAGCAGTAACTGTGTGACTTGTACCTCTTGTCCCCCCAAAAAGTATTGCTGTACAGAAGTTGAGTGTATATATATCACTTAGGAGCAGTTCTAAGTATAATTTGTTGATATGACATTTAAACCCTAATCATGACCTTTTGACTGTTAAACACAACAAAAGTAGTTACTGCCATTTGCTTTTGTAGGGTTGCATATACCCATAGCCCATAAATCTATATAGATCTGCAGCAGTGGTTTCCAATCCAGTCCTCAAGTACCCCCTGTCCTGCAGGTTTTAGCTCTTCTACTCAGGTACACCTAAAACGTGAAGCCTATAATATTTTCCAAGCAGGAACCATGCATGAGACCACAATAAATGCAAAACGAGGAGAAAAAATGATAAACACACTGGGTTAAAAGACAAAAATGGGAAATTAAAAGGTTAAGTGTGGGCAAGATCGAAAACTATTGCATAAAAGGAAGTGTATAAAAATTTGTTTTAAGGATAGTGCTCCAAACAGTGGTGGGCAATATGGCCTGAATTTTATATCACAACTTTTCACTTTCATTTTTGGATTGTAACAGTATCAGGTATAGTCATTTGACAAATGTAAAGTACAAGAATGTTTTTTGTAGAGAGCAGCGGTTTCCTTGGTATCCTCTCGTGAACACTTGTTTAGTTTATTGTGGACGTGTGGGCACAGATGTTAGAAAGCTCACAAGATGCCTGCAGATACTTAGCTGTTACCTTATGATTCTTTGTTACCTCTTTGACCATGTGGCATATGCTCTTGTTGTGATCCATTTGTATACAATCTCTCTGTAGACTGAGGCCCAAGTCTTTGGAAATGCTTTTATAGTCTTATGAGCCTCCTCTGAAATTTCTTTTGACCAGGGCATTTTTCACTTCAACAGATTTCTTTTTTTTTATAGGAGAGCAGACTCTGTTGGTAATCAAACTTTGTGGGTTTTTTATATGACAGGACACCTCTAACCCACACCTAAATGTCATCTCATTGATTGGATCACCTGACTTCAATTACCCCCTTTCATAGACGTCATTAGCCTAGACCAGGGTTGTGTGTCATGGAGGGCCGAGAGTATGCAGGTTTTCATTCCAGCAGGTAGACTTCCATGGCACATGGTTGAATAGCCCTGTCCTAGAGGTTCACATACTTTTTCCAGCTTAGGATGTTCACGTTTGAACAATATGTTTAATAAAAACATGTAAAAGTACATTTTCTGTGTGTTATTTGTTAAATCACATTGTGTCTATCTATTGTTATGGCTTAGATAAAGATCAGACCGTATTTTAGGAGCCATTTATGCAGGATTGCAAGTACTTCAAAAAAGTTAACAAACATTTCTTGCAACTGTAATTATTAGTAAAGGGTGCTAATAATCATGGCCATAGCCACTTTTCAATTTTGAAGCCATGTAATATTTTTTTATGTCTGTATTTATATTGTTTGATCATGTGCTGTTAAATAAAACAGATGAATGTGTGAAGACTGAAAGTTGTTTGAATTTCCAATTATTTCAGAAGATCTTGTACATTATCTGCATAAAAAGCAAGGGTCCCAATAATCTTGGCCCTACCCACGTGTTTTGAGATAATATGCTACTAATGACAATAATGATGTCTGTAGAACTTAAATACGTCCGCATGGCTATTGTTCAATCAAAGATTGTTTGCCTGCAGCCTTTCTGGCTGCACATTCTGGTAGAAACAGTATGAGCAAATCTAAAACTTGGCACAGACTTCTACTGGTGCATCATTTCTGCTGGTATACCAGTAGGTACCACCACTACCTCCAAGGTGGCTTGTGCAGCAAATGAACCTACGAGCTAATGTATGGCCAGTGGAATATTGCTGTTTAGATCCAATCTACATTCAAGAAAGGGGTGTCATTCCCCAGCACTGCCCCCTCAAATAACAAGGAATCTATAGGTTTGGTTACAGTGGTTTCTGATGCATTACTGTGTGCTTTGGTATTCCAACAGGTCTCTAGGTAGAGAGGAACCCCTAATCTTTCATCTCTACCCCTCGTTACTCCCCGTATGGAGGACTGAGGTTTCGGAGCTTTACTCCAAGACATTGTAAAGCGGACTGAGTGGAGAGGGCAGCCATCATGTCGTCCAACCGGAGCCAGAACCCCCATGGGCTAAAGCAGATCGGTTTGGACCAGATCTGGGATGACCTGAGGGCAGGAATACAGCAGGTCTGTACAGTGGTGATGGTCATGTTCATCCGTGGGTCAATCCCAGTTTTGGTCCAAGGTAGCCCAATGTAGCTGTCAATCATTTGCATCTACTTGCATTGACTTCATGCAAAACAGAGAGATGTGAAAAATAGGTGCTCAAGTTTGCTTTTTTTGTTAAAAAAATGATTATTTATACAATAATATACTGTACGTCACACCATCAGTTATTGACACAGCTTCCATGCTATCTGCCCTCGAAACGTTTTAGTTAGAAAAGAAGCTGTGATGTTTCAAGTTACTGTTTACACACCGTTACAAAATTACCTTTTAAAAACTAGCTAGCTGGGAAAGTCAGACATCAGTTATCTGGTTGGTTGATTTTAGTCAGTTGAACAGCTTTGAGGTAAACAAAAAAAAGTCAAGCTGATGTTTTTTTTATATGGCTAAGAACAGATAACAGATAACAGGAGAAGGGTTGCCATGCACACTCTAAACAAATTTGCACCAGTAAATACTGTATATAGGTGCATCAGTACGCATTCACCCACAAGTGCCATTGTCCATGACCCAGTGCTCCCTTTAGTGCGAAGACCAAATTTCAAAATAAGAGTGATACATGGACCAAACATACAAGACCACAGTGATGTACCATACAAGGCTATTTCTGGGTTTCTTAGGTGTGTTTACTCCATGTATCACTCAAGTTTGGTCTTAGCGTGCTAGAGGCCTCAGGGTTGTAGAGAACAGCATTTGCTTAGTAGAATGATTGGTGGACTTGCGCAGTTTTCAGTTTGTGAGACATTCAAAGTGGATTTTAACAACAAAATCAAACTTTTCACACCTATCTGTTCTGTATAAACTTATTGAATTGCATCAAATCCTGTCTTCAACCAGAATGTTGAATCATGATATTATTCAGATAATACGATTGTGATTTTTATTAATTGAATCATTCATTTATTCAATGCAACTTTTCTCCTTGAGGCAGCAAGTCTATTGTTAGTCCCACCCTCCTCCTCACTTGGCCAAGCTCCTGCTCCAAACACTTGTCACTCATCTTGATGAGCTGTCTACCTTGAAACGGCCTAGCCTGAGGCTGAGGTGACAGACATCTGTAAAGCTACCACAGGCTTTGAAAAAGCAGACTGTGAATGCAACCAACCTGCCATAAAATAGCAACACTGATGTTCACCATGTTTTTGAATGTTTAGCTTTGCTGTTCTTTCTTTTCTTACTGCTTTCCTCCATTGTTGTTGCTATGACTTCCCTGCTCTGTGGCTGCTAACCTCCCCTTGATGGCCACAACCTAGCCCACTGCTGGCCATGCCCATATGACACACCCACAGCAAATGGTATACACCCCAAAACAACCCCAACATCACTCCCTGGAGGTTGAAGAATATGTAGAGAAAGACATGGAACACCTTATATGGAGTACCATTCAGTGATTGGTATTGTCAGCCCTTGTCCTGCTGAGATGCTCAACTGAAAGCTGCATGAAGTCCTATTTACCACCCAATGTAGATAACTTAAAAATAAAAACAATTTCCCTTATGGGAACAGTAAAGTATTGAGATTGAATTCAGTTTTCCTACTCTTCTCCCATTGCTTCCTTAAATCATCCATGTGTTGGTTTTCTTGTTCTTTAATACATATCTGTTGTACTTTGATTTTTCTCTGTCCAAATGAAAAGTATATTGCAAATAAAGTGCAATGTATTGCAATTTTTTAAATTTTTTTTTTAACTAGGTCTATACCAGACAAAGCATGGCCAAGTCGCGCTACATGGAACTCTACACGTATCCTTCTTCCACCTCCTGACTAGGAAAACAAAAGATAAAGCGAGTAAAAGAGAGAGAGAGTCTGTGTCATAATGTGTTTGTGGGACATTCAAGCTGAAGTGCACAAGTGAACTTGCAAGCGTTAATTAGATAGCATTAATCAAAAAAACAACAACTATAGAGCTTAACATCGTTCCCCAAGGATGGATGCAATCATTCTCCAAGCATTATTTCTGAGACATGTATTCCTGTAGACTTTCAAATAAATGTTGTCGAGGACTCGGAAGTTTTGAATGGTTGTAATCAACTTCTCGTCTATTTTGCACTTGCCAGGCCGAACAATTGTTCATGAAACAAATTCACATCAGTAGGGGGAAAAAGGAAGCACGCAAGTGGCAATTAGCTGTGGATGACTGCGAAAACTTCAGCGAAGCTCAGCTAAGAGCCAAAAGCTAGAGCTAGAGGTCACTCAGCTCTATAGGAAATACATTGACTTCTGGTTACTTCTTACTTCGCTGGTACAGTAATGTTGAACAATTGGTTGGGATGGCAACTTGGGTGCTTAATTTGGTCAAGAAATATGGTAAATCTTTCAGTGCCTACCTAAATGGCTTAAATGATGGTGATCATGGATGGCAACAAATTATTTATGATTACTTTATTTCTGTTGTGTTCTTGCCGTCATCCTTGTGACTGCATTTAATTTTTCCTGCTTTTGTTGGTTAGCCTTGACCCCATAACCACCCCAGACATGTCTATAACTACTGTACCAGTGTTCACCAGTCGAACCAGTCGCGGGGGACCGGGCCCCCACCTTCCAAGCCTTCTAAGAAATCTCCCACCCCTGGTGGAGCCCAGTTTGTTGGTTTGGAGCTCTACAAGAGGCTGAAGGAATTCCTCAAGTCCTACCTTATCAACCTGCTCAAGGTAAAAAATGAAGGAGAACACATTCCATTCCAGCAGTGTGATTGTGGGAATATTTCTGTGGTTAGTTTGTAGAGAAAGATCATACTAAAAGTCCACCCTAAATCCTCTTAATAAAATGTATTTTTCTAGCCAAATGTTGACAATGTGACTTCACATCAAAATATTTCCAGCACAGAGTTTGATAGTAGAATATTTTTTTGGCAATTTCAAAAATCAATGGTAAATGTCAGATTTTGGTGTCTGTCCCTCAGAATCAAAGAGTCTTTCTAGACTCACCATTTTGTACTGACATTCAACAATCATATAGGAAGAGAGCCATAGTACAAGAAGAAGAGATAAAACATGTAGAAACAGTAGCCTCAGTAGACAATAATGGTATGCAGCCACAAGACATTTTGCATAAGGGGTGCGGTTCTCACTTTTACTCAACTGGAAAAACACGCTCTCTTGCTCGAACTATCGCTATTGTGATTGCTGTCTCTACCTACACGTATAACCCACAGCTGAATGGAAGTTCAGGCACATTGTTTGGGGATTGTTGGAAGGCATTCGGGAAATGTAGGAAGTTATTAATTGAAAGTAGAAGTGGACAAGGCAAGTTGAGGGGTGGGTACAACAAAAAAGTAAATTCATTTTTTTTTCTTTAATTTCTTCGCAAAATAACTTGCATTGAACATCACAGATTGATGAGATCTAACAGTGGAAGAGGATGTGAGGGGGGAATTTGCCTTTAAGGTGGCAGGTTTGTTACCAACAGGGCACAATAAGAGTGACCAAATCTACTTTTTGGACTGACATTGAAAATTGGCTTACATTAAATAAAATAATTTGATAAAGCAGATCTAACATGCAAAATGTTTCATTTTTGGCAAAATAATACCACTGGCAAATATTTATTTATTTATTTATTATTTATTATTTTCCATTTAAAAAATCATCTTATTCTGCCTGTTGACAACAAACCGCCCTCCCTCCACTTCAACACATCAATTATCTCTGTTCCATCCCTCCATCCAATCCTACTCTTTATCTCCCCCACTCCACCTCATGTCTCCTTTCCCTGCCACCATCTATAAATTTCTCTATTCTTCCCTCCCTCTATCACTCCCTCTCCTATCCATCTACCTCAAACATTCCCTCTTTCTGCCCCTCCCTCTCTCCTGCCCACCATATCTCCATCCTTCCTTCCCTTTGCCTCCTCCTTGTGGTCAGGATGGGGAGGATTTGATGGATGAGGGGGTGTTGAAGTTCTACACCCAGCAGTGGGAGGACTATCGTTTTTCCAGCAAGGTCCTGAATGGGATCTGTGCCTACCTCAACCGCCACTGGGTCCGCCGGGAATGTGACGAGGGACGCAAGGGCATCTATGAAATCTACTCGGTAAAATGCCAATTTCTTATTCTTCCTCTTCTCTTTCTCTATTTATTTTTATTTTCTCTTTTGTGCTTTCTCCCAATTTGCTTAACTGTTTTTCTTTCTTGCCTTTGTCTTGTTTTCTTTCTTGTTTTGGCCAGATTTTGACAAAACTTGGGTGAATGATTTGTCTTGGCAATGACTTCTGGCATTTACAAAATTACTCTGATTGTTTGAAGGCGATCACTATAGCAATTGGGTTAAGTGGAAGCTGGACAAGAGAGGCAAAAGATCTCATGTTTTCTGCAAAAAATGGAAATGTCTTCCTTTGAGGTAACTTGATACCTTGTGTTTTTTATTTTTATTTTAAAGATGCTCATAAAGCATGTTCCAGTTTGGACTCTGGACTCATCTTGTTTGGAGAAGACTTCCCACTAGTGACCATATCTGACACCAGAATTAAATTTGGGCAGTTAGAGGAGATAGGTTGTTCTTTTCTGTTGTAGCCCCCTGGCTGGATTTTTGCCCTAACCCTTGCAAAGCACAGCTTTAAATTTAAGCCCTGATTAGGCCAAATGGTGATGCCACTGCAAATGTTTATAGAAGGCTTGTTAAGTGTTTTTATTTTTTTATTTTATTTTTTTATCCCTGTTTTACTTGTTAATCTTCTCTCTCCTTTCAGCTTGCTCTAGTGACGTGGAGGGAATGTCTTTTTAGGCCATTGAATAAACAGGTGAGTCAACATGGGGCGTCCTGGTGGTGGCGGTGTACCACAAGATGGGCTCGAATCTGGGACCTTTGTCGCATGTCACATGCTTTACCCCCATCACCCCCCTCCCTCCTTCCGCCTCCTATCCAATAAAGCTGAAATGCCATAAAAGTAATCTTAAAAAAAACTAAAACAGGTGAGTCAACAATAATACCCAAGTTTCAGATCTGCTAGGGCTATTAAGGCTGATCCATGCAACTTAAATTATATGATAAGCCTATGTAAAAAGCCTACGTCAGTGAATAAGTATGAACAGTTTTGCGTTTTGTGTCCAGGTAACAAACGCTGTGTTAAAGCTGATTGAGAAGGAGCGTAACGGAGAGACCATCAATACCAGGCTCATCAGCGGAGTGGTTCAGTCATATGGTAGGTTACTGCTTTGAATCTCCCGTAGCGGGTTGGCTTACGACCAGGTTTTTACCTTAGGATTGATTGAATACAAATACTTAGCCAGTTTATGAAATTGATATTGTGATTCTCATCACCTTATCTCATCTCAAATGGCAGTTGCTAAGTGGCTAGGGTTTCCTGCAAAGAATGTGTTAGTCAAGATGATAGTGGCTGACTAACTTAAATACCTAAATAAATAATGTGCAGACTTAATGGTTTCTATGTCATTTCTGTTTAATATACAAGGCTAAATAAACTCATTAAATTTGTGTAAAAAAAAAGAAAGAAAAGAAAAGTCAAATGTGTAACATCTTACTTGTTGGCTAACAAAATATAGCAACAAATGGAAGGAAAGTAGTGTGAAGTCATGGTTTGAAATGGCATCAAGGAAATAATTTGAGGTTGCTAAGGGGCTCACTGACTTGGTAATGGACCCATATACCAACATTTTAATGGCGCTTGTGACTGTAAGGTGTTGCTGTTGCACACTGTTTATCATTGCCTTGTTCTCAATGGCAATGAACAAAAGAGTTTATTGCTCATGCTCGCGTATTCATTGAGAAGATGCAGCAAAACCACTAGGTGGCAGCGTCAACATGATATAAAGCAATAATCTTGGAATGGCAAAATGAATATATAGTATACAATTGCAAACTAGACATTGTGTCCCAATCGAATGGAATAGATATCATCTTCATCACTACTGTCATGAGATCTACTGTGTTCTGTCATGACTTGTAACCATGACCATGTAAACAAATTCGATGCAATCTGAGCATGCGCAGTAAAACCTGGCATGGATTTGTCGACTTTGACAGCACTTACAGAAATGAATACTGGAAAACGAAATGACTCCGAACTGTATGGCAATTTTTCCTGTGTTATAAGGAAGCACGAAGAAGTACTTTCCTATCAACATAACTGACACCATGACAGGCCAACAAAATGCTGAGATTTGCTTCACTGATTATCTAAAATCACGTGATGTAAATTGGAATCTACAAGCAGAAACAAATGTGCTAGTGTGATTTTCCCACCTATTTCTTGAACACTTGAAAAGTAGATGTCTGATATTAGCTCTGTTTGAATACAGTGAAAGATTGTTGCCATTGCACAACTTGGTTTGATTCTGCACAGCACCAGAATACTTTGCTTCGGATGAGGTTTTCCTTTCCTTCTGCGGAAAATTGCCTCCTTTTGTGATCTTGAGCAGTAGTCAGTCTTGTGATCTGGAGCAGTAGTCAGTATTTGTGTATGTTTATATTAATCCCGTCTCTCTATCTTACCTGTCCAGTGGAGTTGGGCCTGAATGAAGATGATGCATTTGCTAAAGGCCCCACGCTGTCCGTGTACAAGGAGTACTTTGAGACCCAGTTCCTGGCTGACACTGAGCGCTTCTACACTAGAGAGAGCACTGAGTTTCTCCAACAGAACCCTGTTACTGAGTACATGAAGAAGGTAGGTAGTCTGCCTGCTTGTTCACACTGTAAGCAACTTGGTTGATGGGTTGCTTTATTCTGACCGATTTTTGGTGGTGCAAGATGCTCCGATTGCATCGATGTAGTTGTCCCTTGCAGCTACAAAGTTTTGTTTTTTTTAATCAAAAATTAACATCAAAAAGTCAAAATTACTTATGGGCATATAATCAACCTCACCAATCAACCATTCTCCAAGCATTGTTTTTGAAATGTTTATTCCTGGGAAGCTTTGAATGCCAGTAATCAACTTCTCATCCATTTTGCACTTGCCAGGCGTAACAATTTTTTGTGAAACAAAATTACATTGGCAGGGAAACAAGGAAGAGTGGAAATCTGCCATAGCAAACTTTGAGCCATGGCAGAGTTGCCCTGGTGGCTTGGCTCTATATTAAATCATTTCCGATGACTTGTTGTGTGAATACAATGTGAATACATTGTGTATATATGTTCGTAGTTGTGCATAGTTAAACATTGCTCAACACTTAATTCTTAATTTCAGCACAGTGTTCCCCTGCAATGGAGGTGTCTGTATGAAGCCACTGTCCAGGTGGAAAAAGTTAGTGTTTGAATTTCTTGAATCAGTGACAATCATGAGCTAACTCCACCTGTAAACACCAAAGTGCTGTGGTACCACCTCATCCCTCCACTTGAGCACTTAGAAAAACAAGTGCTAGTGCACGTGTTTTTTATGAAAATGTCACAGATTAAAGGTCCATAAGAGCCTCCTGTTAAGACAACCACTCCCTTGTTTTACCTTGTTTTATAGACTATAACTCAACTCTTCAACAGAAGTGTTTCATTCAAAATTCATCTGAACAAATCAAATGTAGGAGGTCTTTCCTTATTCCAATTTAGGAGAAGACATTTATTTTCTAAATGAGATATTATACAATTATTTTAACAAAGATAGAATCAGATGTCTTGTTGAGCTCTGTGCCAAAACATTTGTCACTTTTAAACTTTTTTTAAAGTGGTCAAATTATGATTTATTTGGTTTTGTCCAATTCAAAAAGTTTAGCAGTCAGAATCACTATCGGTACATCTCTTATTTCTCTCCAGGCAGAAGGCCGTCTTCTAGAAGAGCAGCGTCGTGTACAGGTTTACCTCCATGAGTCCACCCAGGATGAGCTGGCCAGGAAGTGTGAGCAGGTCCTCATTGAAAAACACCTTGAGATCTTCCACACAGAGTTCCAGAACCTGTTGGACGCTGACAAGAATGAAGGTATGTGTCTTAGGGATGGACATTTACATTTTTTTTTTTTTCACAAATCATGATTTTTTTTTTCCACACCAATTTCTTGCAACTCCATGACCTCATGACAGGTCCATCTGAATTAGCATGAAGGGGGGGGGGAATCACAGTTCTAGCTTACTACTCCCGATATCAAATGTTGATTTCAACATCCATTGTGAGTAATTGAGTATTGGACTACTCTTGCCCAGCCCTAATAGTGTGAGAGAGAGAGAAGGAGGATGGGTTGGAGAGTGGATTAAAAAAAGCTAAATAAACCCAAGGAATGCTGCTGAGTAATTGTGACTCAATGATTTGATTAGATCAAACTTAAATGATCCCAGTGGGGAAATTGGGCTGTTGCTCACTAAAGAGTAATAGGATACAGCAAATAAGAATAGAGCAAATAAGGGTTATACAAACATATTCAATATTCATTCGGACATATTAAGTAGAAAAGCATGAATGAAAATGTGTCCTGATTCTAGTAGTAACAATACGCAGATTAGCAGCAGTAGTATCAGTAGTAGCAGAACCTACTGAGACAGAGAGACAATGTGAGAATAAAAATAATAAAATATCCATATATATACACCGATCAGCCACAACATTAAAACCACTGACAGGTGAAGTGAATAACATTGATTATCTCGTTACAATGGCACCTGTCAAGGGGTGGGATATATTGGGAAGCAAGTGAACAGTCAGTTCTTGAAGTTGATGTGTTGGACGCAGGAAAAATGGGCAAGCATAAGGATCTGAGCGACTTTGACAAGGGCCAAATTGTGATGGCTTATTGTTATGGCTGATCGGTGTATATGCAATATATAACAATGAGCAGAATATGACAGAATGAGAAAAGACATTATGTGAATGATTATAGAATGTATACAGGATGGTATTCACATGAACAGGTCTACAGGAGGCCATACAAATGTATGTAGATGTGTGTTAAGAGAACTATACACTTTGATGCAAAGTTGATGAGATTATATTAGTCCAGAATCACAAAGCTGAAATCTAATGCTTTCTTGTTCTCTTTCTCTTTCTCTATCTCTCTATTCCCCCTCTCTCCATATATCTCCCTCTGTCTCTCTCCTTTTTCTCTTTCACCTTCATTCTCTCCTTCCCTTTCTTCTTTCTTCCCCTCATCCCCCTCCCTTTCTTTCTTGCCTCGTCATTCCTCTTCCCTCTGTGTGCTCTCTCTATCTCTCTTTGTCAATGTCTCACTTCCCAACTCCCTCTCCACTTCCCTCACTCCCTTTTCTTTACCTCTGTCCCTTACTTCCACTTCTCCTTCTCTGCCCTCCATTCATTTTCTCACATTTTTGTTCATCAAATCCCTCTCTCTCTGTTCCTCTCCTATCTTGCCCTTTTTCTCCTTTTTTCTCTCCCTCCTCCTCATCCTTTTTCTTTAGACTTGGGGCGAATGTACAACCTGGTATCTCGGATTACAGACGGTCTTGGGGAGCTGAAGAAGCTGCTGGAGACTCATATCTACAACCAGGGCCTGGCTGCCATTGAGAAGTGTGGCGACTCAGCTCTCAATGTAAGAAATTAGCTCTCAAGAAAGGAGAAAGCCAGCAGTAACTGTTGAGGAGTCTGTTATTTGGTTTGCAACCCCTGCAATCTATTTATTTGCTGAACACATTAGCTATGTTTCCATGCAACTTTTATGCAAACTTTAGAAATGTTCGAAAAATAATCCATCGGTTTGGTTGAAACCGATAGATAGGTAGATAGATAGGTAGATAGATAGATACTTTATTGATCCCTGGGGGGAAATTTTGGAGTTGCAGTAGCATAACAGTATCATAAGAAACAGAATGTACAAAATACAAAGGCAAGGTACAAAATACAAAGGCCTAAATACTACAGTACTAGGTGACATAGAACCAGGATGTACAGCGGATGGATGGCATGTTTACATATATATAAGACTGGGAAGAGCAGCTTGTGAATGAATGGATGGTACATATACCATCGATTATCATACATATAATATCGATTATCTCATTACAATGGCACCTGTCAAGGGGTGGGATATATTGGGAAGCAAGTGAACAGTCAGTTCTTGAAGTTGATGTGTTGGAAGCAGGAAAAATAGGCAAGCGTAAGGATCTGAGCAACTTTGACAAGGGCCAAATTGTGATGGCTAGACGACTGGGTCAGAGTATCTCCAAAATGGCAGGTCTTGTGCGGTGTTCCCGGTATGCAGTGGTTAGTACCTACCAAAAGTGGTCCAAAGAAGGACAACCGGTGAACTGGTGACAGGGTCATGGGTGCCCAAGGCTCATTGGTGTGTGTGTGGGGAGCGAAGGCTGGCCCGTCTGGTCCGATCCCACAGAAGAGCTACTGTAGCACAAATTGCTGAAAAAGTTAATGCTGGCTATGATAGAAAGGTGTCAGAACACACAGTGCATTGCAGCTTGCTGCATATGGGGCTGCGTTGCCACAGACCGGTCAGAGTGCCCATGCTGACCCCTGTCCACCGCCGAATGGTTTTTATGTTATGGCTGATCGGTGTATACAGAGTTAAAGAATGGTAATGAATGAATTAATGTGAAAGGGAATAAGAGTGGCTTAAGTGTATAAAGTGCAGGGCAATGTCAATGAATGAATGTAAAAGGGAATGAATAAAGTGCAGGGTGATAGGTCATCTGAAGCTAAAAACAAATAAATGCACTTGCTAATGTTCTAATGTACTAATTAATGGTCATAAAACCACGATGGAGACTTATACATGTTAGAAACAGCAGGTATGACATTTCTCGAGGTCAGATAGAGATATTTTACAGACAAAACTATTTTCAGCTCTCACTTCAGCTTTCACTCATGCCATACATACATCAGTGTTTATTTGACAAATGTTCCATCACTATGACAATTTGTTTTGTACCAAGTAAATTCCACTTCAAGCGAACATAAAAACTTTTTTGTGATATTGAGGAAATTGGATTGAATTTTGCCATTTCCATTCATTTTTTTTCATCATTTGCAAAACCTATTGAATGTGAACCTAGTTACTGTCTATTTACTAAATCCTTGTTTCTCTGTGTTGTCATTGTCTCTTTCTTCAGGACCCTAAGATGTATGTCCAGACCATCCTGGACGTCCATAAAAAGTACAATGCCTTAGTCATGTCGGCCTTTAACAATGATGCTGGCTTCGTAGCTGCTCTGGACAAGGTTAGACTGCTCAGACCTACTCTGATACTACCACAAAGATTTACATCCAAAAAAAAAGTTGTGACAAAGTGTCTTGTTTAAGTGGTCTAGAACTTTATACAATGCATTCAGAAAGTATTCAGACCCCTTCACTTTTTTCACATTTTGTTATGTTGCAGCCTTATGCTAATATCGTTTAAATTCATTTTCCCTCATCAATCTACACTCAATACCCCATAATGAGTGAAAACAGAATTTTAGAATTTTTTGCAAATTAATTAAAAAGGAAAAACTGAAATATCACGTTGACATAACTATTCAGACCCTTTGCTATGACACTTGAAATTTAGCTCAGGTGCCTCCCATTTCTCTTGATCATCTTTGAGATGTTTCTACACCTTGTTTGAAGTCTACCTGTGGTAAATTCAATTGATTGGACATGATTTGGAAAGGCACACACCTGTCTATATAAGGTCTCACAGCTGACAATGCATATCAGAGCAAAAACCAAACCATGAGGTCAAAGGAACTGCCTGCAGAGCTCAGAGACAGGATTGTGTCAAGGCACAGATCTGAGGAAGGCTACAAGAAAATTCTGCTGCATTGAAGGTTCTCAAGAGCACAGTGGCCTCCATAATTCTTAAATGGAAGAAGTTTGGAACAAGCAGGACCCTTC
>OOFE01045088.1:0-14189 GCA_900323365.1 Monocentris japonica | reverse complement strand
ACCTGTCAAGGGGTGGGATATATTGGAAAGCAAGTGAACAGTCAGTTCTTGAAGTTGATGTATTGGAAGCAGGAAAAATGGGCAAGTGTAAGGATCTGAGCGACTTTGACAAGGGCCAAATTGTGATGGCTAGACGACTGGGTCAGAGCATCTCCAAAACGGCAGGTCTTGTGGAGTGTTCCTGGTATGCAGTGGTTAGTACCTACCAAAAGTGGTCCAAGGAAGGACAACCGGTGAACCGGCGACAGGGTCATGGGAGCCCAAGGCTCATTGATGCGCGTGGGGAGCGAAGGCTAGCCCGTCTGGTCCGATCCCACAGAAGAGCTACTGTAGCACAAATTGCTGAAAAAGGTAATGCTGGCTATGATAGAAAGGTGCCAGAACACACAGTGCATCACATTCATGTGGATGTTACTTTAACACATACCACCTACCTAAACATTGTTGCAGACCATGTACACCCCTTCATGGCAACGGTATTCCCTGATGGCAGTGGCCTCTTTCAGCAGGATAATGCGCCCTGCCACACTCCAAGAATTGTTCAGGAATGGTTTGAGGAACATGACAAAAAGTTCAAGGTGTTGACTTGGCCTTGAAATTCCCCAGATCTCAATCTGATCGAGCATCTGTGGGATGTGCTGGAAAAACAAGTCCGATCCATGGAGGCAACTTAAAGGATCTGCTGCTAACGTCTTGGTGCCAGATACCACAGGACACCTTCAGAGGTCTTGTGGAGTCCATGCCTCGACAGGGAGCTGTTTTAGCGGCACGAGGGGGACCTACACAATATTAGACAGGTGGTTTTAATGTTATGGCCGATCGGTGTACGTATGTATGTTAACCACAGCTGATCCTGAGACCTGGCAATCCTAGATAGCTACTTTGGCCAGGATGATTTCCCTTTTGGCTGACTATTAGATGTGTGGATACCTGCATGGAAGGCAAGGGATACAAATCCTTTTGGAAACAGTGGCTTCTATTTCTGAGTTTGCTGATACACCTCTGTTTCTCCACCTCACCTGTTGTAGTGTCTCTAATTATAATCGAGAAAAGAATGGAGAAAAAAGAATAGAGAAAAAAATGGTCATAATAATGGTGTGGCTTATCCAACTTAACAACCTATATTGCTGAGATTGTAGAAATATGCCCATTGATAGGACCACTCATTATCTGTCAATAACAAAACAACCTGGGTTTCTGGTGTCATACAAAGCAGCAATCCAGTTTGTCGAAGTGGGGCTGCAATTGACACATTTTCCAGCTAACAAGTCACACTTATATTTTAGCTAATAACCATTTAAAGAGGTTTTATTTCCTTTTCTTGAGTTGCAGCCCCACTTGAGAAGAGGTTGACTTGGTATTTTACTGGCAAGTCACCATAGAATTGCCAGCTACATACATATATTAATATTGCTTCAATATTCATTTGATGTTAAATCAATTATTGAATAAGACTGAACATTGTTGTTGGGCCAACATTACTTCAAGGTGCAAAACTGATGTTGAATCAGTGTTAGTTGCATTGATGCATTAACATTGATTCTACGTTGATACAATGTTAGCCTGCTATCTGGGTTGAGATTGAGGACACACCAGTTGTGAGTGGTTGTGTGTAGAACGTGTACTCCAGCTGTGAGCTCTTGTGTGGCTGGTATTATTGAGCAAGGCACTGAAACCCAAACTGCTCTATGGGCAACCTAGTGGTCTGATGAAATGCATAGGACTTTGTATACAGTTGTGAGAAAAGGTTTGTGAACCCTTTTGACTTACCTGCATTCCTGTATAAATGGCTCTTAAAATATGGTCTGATCTTAATCTAAGTCATGAAAATCGATAAACACAATGTGATTTAACAAATAACACACACACACACAGCTTGAGTTGGAAAAAGTATGTGAACCATGAGATTTAGTAACTAGTAGAACATTCTTTAGCAACAATAACCTCAACCAAACATTTCCTGTAGTTGCTGATCAGACGTGCACAACAGTTTGGAGGCATTTTGGACAATTCCTCCTTACAGAATGGTTTCAGTTCATTCATATTTTTGGGATGTCTTGCATGAACCTAGAAGAATCTAGGCATTGTGTTCAATCCTACCCTCTTGTTCTCGTACTATTGTAATGTTCTGTTCTGTGGCCTGCCAATCTCCAGTGTTCAAAACCTCCAACTTGTTCAAAATACTGCTGCTAGAATATTGACCAAAACTAGAACATTTGGCCTCCCTTCACTGGCTCCCAATCCAGGCCAACTTCAAAGAACTGCTACTAACTTATAAAGTGTTGCATGTGCTCGTGCCTTCATATATACAGGCTCCATGCAGGCAAGGCAGCAGGCCCTAATAGCATCAAACCAGGGGTCCTCAAGGCATATGTGGACCAGCTGTGTGGAGTACTCCAGCACATCTTCAACCTGAGCCTGAACCTTGAAAGGGTCCCAGGGGTGTGGAAGATTTCCTTTCCCGGTCCCTGTACCTAAGAAAGGGCGTCCCAGTGTTTTGAACGACTACAGACCTGTGACGTTGACTTCCCACATCACAAAAACCCTGGAAAGACTTGTGCTGGCTCACCTCACACCCCTGGTGAAGGAAGGACTGCAATTTGCCTACCAGGCTAACATTGGAGTGTAGGATGCCATCATCTACGTGCTTCATTGGGCCCATTCCCATCTGGACAGAGCGGGCAGCACTGTGAGGATTGTGTTTTTTGATTTCTCCAGTGTTTTTAATACCCTCCAGCCCATACTCCTGGGAGCTAAGCTACAGACAATGTAGGTGGATGGCCCCTTGGTGACCCTTGGTTTATAGACTACCTGACTGATTTATTTATTGTTATGACTTAGATGAAGTTTAGACCATATTTTAGGAGCCATTTATGCAGGAATGCAGGTAGTTTAAAAGGGTTCACAAACTTTAGGTTAAACAACTGCAGGTGTGTGTGTGTGTGTGTGTGTGTGTGTGTGTGTGTGAGTGAGAGTGTGTGCATCTAGGAAGGATGTTCAAAGACAAATTCCAATTAGACCTACCTAAGTGTGTAAATAAACACCACTGTCACTAGAATGGCATACAATCCGGTGTAAAATATAATTTACAACAACAGATAATAGATTTTTCATTTGTCAAATTATAAAGCCTTCTGTGATATTCAATAACTAAATATTGATAAACCTTTAGGAATGATGAATATTTTAATCATCATGGATCCAGTAAAAAAAAAAAAAAGTGCAAGTTGTCTTGCAGCTGGAAGTTAGGACAGCGAGACCATGTACAAGGATTTGACTTATTTGATCATAGGTTTGACTCTCCCCACTGATTATCACCCCATGTTCTTTACAGTTATTCAGTTTTACGCTCAATCAGGACTAACAACAACAATCTTCTCAGATGGGGCTCTTTGGAATGGAACTATGCTTGGAACGCAATCTTCTCAAACAGGGGCCCGTATCTATTTGGGGTCTTAATATGAAAAAGTTTGGGTACCACTGGGCTGAAACACTTCCTGAAATCACTGGTTGGGCGGGATCACAGTCCTGACTGCCTTCTCCTGCTTTTTCCTCCAGGACCGTGATACGTGGCTCTTTGGAAACCCGTGGTGACCGCCAGTTACTTCTGTACGACTGCTAGCGGACCAGTGTCTTCAGCTGGGAGCCCGGAGAAACTCAACGGCGCAAGCCTGCCTTCCCCGAGCTGGCCTGGATGGCAGGGACACTCTGGTGCGAAGACTGCCGGAATCACAAGGTTTTAAAACATTTTCACATGCACAATATAGTGTTATAAGTTACGTGAATTGTTCCATTGGTTATGCTCATTAGCAATATTTTCCACCCCGTGGCACTGACTTCAACGAATGCTAGTTTGTAACGCTAGCCATGTTAGCGTTAGTTTTGCTGTGATTGCTTGCATGGTAGCTAACCTTAGCAACCTTTAATAAGGCTAGCCAAAGTGTCTACATGGCTCTGATGTTAGCCAGCTAACGTTAGCCAGCTAACTTTTGTTTACAAGCGTGAGTATGACTTATTACCAAAACCACGCTTTCCAATGGAAATTATTGTTTGCTCCTATGTACGTTTAGCACAGTAACGGCTGAATTTTCTGTTTTCATTGTATTTCAACTGTTAAGAACAAATCATCTCGCTGACTCTGCCCTGGCTATAGCCCAGCCAGAGTAAAGCTGACCTGTTTGAGTATAGTTCAAGCATGCATAAACAACAGTATATCCATTCGGGTACAGCTTTTTTTTGCAAAAGATGCAGGTAACGTAAGTCAGTTGCAATTTGAACGGGCTAACGCTGCTTTATATACTAGCACTTAAAGTCTATGGCATGTCTAAATGCCAGGAGGCAAAGAGTGGTAGCAAGCATTTAAGCCTGTCATCCCTAAATTATGTGATTTCCCTGGCACGCCACATGTAACTTGAACATGTGTTAGCAGTGTAGGTTTCTGATTTGCTTAAATTGTCTATTGGTGTCAGTAATTAAAGTGGTAATCCTGTAGAATTTTAAACGCATGTCTTTTGGCAACATCTTCGGTCATAAGCAGATATTTTTGCACTGCACCTCCCACAGATCCAGCCAGTGTCTTTTTTTTCCTTGGATTTTCTGTTGATGAAGTTTGACTTTCTGTAGCTGCTGGTAATTTTTTTTTGTTCAGCCATGGTGGTTGTTGATGGTCATGCTGTTGCTGCGTTCATGTCATGGAACTGACTACATGTGTTACATGTGTTGCCAGTCAGAAGCATTCACATACGTAACTTGTGGAAATGCCGACATCCAAAATGTTTCTTATTTATGAATTTAAAATCAAGCGTAAATGACCTGCAGCAGACATTACTCACTTTTTGTAACTAAAGTTTATTGTATTATTGTGAATATAACTGATAATTTTGATTTTTATTGTCTTGGACTGCCAACATCAGTGGATTTGCTGCAGTGTTTGCCACCTTTGTGGACAATTCCACAATTTGTTACGCTATGTGTTTAACTTCTTTTTACACCTACTAATTAGGGAGGCTGAGCCATTATCGTGATACTTCTTCAGAATTGTAATTTCCCAAAATTCATATTTTGATCTCTAACTATAATTGAATTACATGTGTTTCAAAAGAATCCTGGGTTGGTGACTAACTTCATTTCTGAAAGTTACATAGTCTACAATTCACATTTACCACCATACACTGGTGGCCAGGGGGGTCAGTCCATAGGCCCTGTTGAATAAAGGAAGCTACTGCATATCACCCTAACATGAGCCTTCTCGAGGGTTTTGGAGCCACAGGGGCGTTGGTTGAATTTTGATACTTGACCTATTTATTGCCTGAAGTATAATGGGATGGGCAACCAATGTCTCACCGAGGGCCAAGAGTATACAGGTTTTCATTCCAACCAAACACTACAGCAGGTGATTTCGCTTGTTAACACACCTTCAACCAGTGTGGAGGAACTAATCAGTGAATCTCCTTCTGTAGTGTTTGGTTGCAATGAAAACCTACATACTCATGCCGATCTGTGGCACATGGTTGCCCATCCCTGGTCTAGATCATGAACAAAACTGATGTAGGCAACAAAAAAGCTCCTGTAAAGTAAATCAAATCCTATTAAGCCCATTTTGGCCCATGCTCATTTCCATGAGATGTGCCAATGAGATATCTGTATGACAATAATAAGCACTTGTGTAGCACTTTTCAGACACAAAGTTCACAAAGTGCTTCACAACAATACACATAAAATAATACAGACAAAATTAAACAATAAAACAATGGTGACAACAATATTGTAATTCCATTAACATTATTTCTCCTTTACTCCACATTGTTATAAAGGTGCAGGTAAAGCCTGTTTGACTGAAAGTTTATTCATATTACAGCTTTGTTGGTTGCAAGTGCTTTTTGGACCTTGGGACAGATGAAAGGAGGAGGCTCTGGGAAGCCCGGTTGGGCTCTAGCTGCTGTGTTCAGTGTTCTCCTCCTGGGTGTGACCTCCAGGGGTGCATCAAGCAGCCAAAAGATGACACAAACGGCTATGGCTCATGCTACAGCCACTGCTGCAGGACCGGGTCCTAGCCTGACAGATGACTTCCTAGGCTTCCAGGCAGCAACAGACTTCTTTGCCAGCGAACATGTTCATGTGTGGTTGTGCTCCTTGGTGGGGTCTGTTGTAGTAGGCCTCAGTGGGATTTTCCCTTTGCTTGTCATTCCCATCGAAGCTGGAGCAGCCCTCAAAACAGAAGGTAAGAGACTGAAATGTTTAAGGCTTCAGATTAAAGACTGAAATCAGGATACCTAGCCATTGATGCTAAGCATAGAAAACTGAGTGAAAGGCGATGAGAAGCTGACAGGATGGGTGGCAATTGGAATGAAATTACTCTGTATGCTAAATCTAGAATAACCATTGATATTTATTGTTAAGAGCTTATAAGTAATTGCAAAGCAGTATATCTGGTAGTAGTATTGTATATCAGACCTCATTTTCCTTGCACACTATGCATAGCATTGGGTCACCAGAAGTGATGTTATTGTATGGCCTATGGAAGAAGTTGTCTTCTATGACTCAAGTAGGAGGCAATAGAGACAACGACAAGTGTGTATATATAGGACTCTGTCTATAGCAACTGGCCAATTTTGCCTGGTCACTCCACACTGCTATCAAACACTGAGTTTGTCGTTTGCTCCAGGGACAAGAATTGTCAATTTCTTTGGTACATTATCCTGGCAGGTTGGTAGCACAGGGGCCGTAGTGTTGTTTCCACCCCGTGAGTGCATACTTTGCCACTAATGCAAACACACTGTGCGGATGCATTTACACCTGGCTGACTCCACATCAACAAAATGGCCAGAATGGCCAACACATACACTGTCCTTTAAAGGTTCTGTGCAGTAGCAATTTCTTTAGGTTGTTTTTCCCCCCCCCTCAACCTATGCTGAAATAGAGCTGTTTTATATGGTGGTGAGACGAGCCTTCAGAGAAAGAACCGTTAAGGGAAACATGGATTAAGTAACTGTTTAAATAACCTTGATGTGTACCATACACCTTAACCTTATTTTTTCTTATTTTTTTTAGTATTCTAGTCAGTGGAAAGAAGAGAAACCAGTGTCTCACAGTGACATCTCCTACTGTATTTATGAGCTATATTAGACTTGGCGTTTTTTCTAAAATTTATATTATAACTAAAGCTAGTAGTTATTCTGCCTATGAAATGTAGACAATTGAGACTTCTTTTTTCTCCTCTGTAGCCAGTCAGATCAACCTAACGCCTCTGGGCTCTTGAGTGGCCCCACCCAATGGAACACAGCATTCCAGTTTATATTTCAGGCCATGGGTTTTCTAGGAGCATCCTGACCTGAGGTTTTTTGGTTACCAAGGGACTTCATAAACAAAGTATTACTAAGGTTATGTGGCAGACTTGTATAATAATTACAGTGTATATTGGTTGGCTGAGTCAGAGATAATTTTCTGGTTTTGTGTGTGTCCTCATTCATGAATAGAGAAATCAGGCTAATACAGTGGGGGAAATAAGTATTCAAGATTTAAACACTGTGTTGAAGAATGGGCCAAAATCCCACCTGATCACTGTGAGAGATTAGTTTTTTCTTACAGGAAGCTGTCATTGGAAACAAAGGCTTCTCCACCAAGTACTGAGTATATTTCAGTTAGCGTGTTCAATACTTTTTTCCTGTTGCACATAACTTTTTTTTATGGATTGGAATGTTACAATTTCTTTAGCTGTGCAGTTTTATTGAGTTAATACCAATGTCTGGTCTAAATTTCATGTGAATAGCTGCAATGGAAATATGTTGAATTAAAAAAATTGTTGAATACTTATTTCCCCCACTGTATGTATGCCAACATGTTTTGGTAGAAAAGGTTACATTTTAAAAAGCTCACTTTTTGCATTTCCTCAGCTGGATGCCAGAAGCTGAAGCAGCTTTTGAGCTTTGCTATCGGAGGCCTCCTCGGCGATGTGTTTCTTCACCTCCTTCCTGAGGCATGGGCCCTTTCTCACTGTTCAGGTGGGCCAGTATAATCACCACCTTTTGAATTTCAGCCACTCAGCTAATGCTAAACATTGCTGTGTGTCAAGAGGATACAACTTGCCCCATCCATCGATATATATTGCATCCCTCCCTCATCCCTCACCCCCCAGTAATCTGCCCAGGACATTTTCATGTAGACCACAGCAATGTCAGTAACATTTAAAGCTTGCATTTCACTTTGTCAAAATTTGACAAGTGAACAACAACTTGCTTACTCAGTCTCTCTTCTACCTCCTTCCCCTCTCTGACAAGTTGGTAACCAAAACCACTACATGACTCAGGGCCTGTGGGTTATCATTGGTCTACTGTCCTTCTTACTTCTGGAAAAGATGTTCCCAGACCAGGACAGCCATGAGGATCCTGCCCCATCTCAAGGCCTTTATTTTAACTCCACTGTAAGTAAGGATGGGAATCTTTGGGAATCGCATGATTTTATTTTAGTTCTCTCATGGTTCCATTTAAAATAGAGTCTGGTTTGATCAAGATTATCAACACTATACAATTTGATACATAGATTCTAGATTCTTATTATTATTTTTGTGATGATGATGATAATACTAATAATAAATATAGCCGCAAGTGGGGTCCAGCCCATGGGGGAAATGTTTTGACAGTGAGAATATAAGCTTGATTCATCATTTTGGAAAAGTTCTCCATCTCTAAGATAGATTTCAGTGAGTGTCCTGCAACTGCAGGTGAAATGTAGCCTGACACATTGCCATTTGAAATATGCTGTGTGTAACATTTGGTGGAGATTGAGTAAACTTTAAAAAATGCTATTCCACAGTTGGTCTGATGGTGACACTGTGGAGCAAAAGCAAATGTGGTCTGTGTGCTTATGTAGGAATTATGCCTCGCTTCCAGTTTGCGTGTCTTTGCCATCAACTTTGTAATAAAAACCAAAATATGCAATTGCAATTTGCAATTGTTGAGCCAAAAAAAATGTAATCTAGGCCTTACAGTTCAGGAGTGATTTACCAAAATTTGCTGATGTAGAGTGACGGGTACGCTTTTATTTAAATAGTATTCCACGTGAGTAGGCTGCTGGTATTTAATATGTGCGGACATGAACAGAGCACTAAAAATTGAGGTTTTAGATTCAGTGTGTTTTCTTTGCTTGTTCATGACAAGTACTGTATGTAGCCGGCAAGCTAGCTATTAGCTCTTAAACTAACTAATTTAATGTTAGTCAGTCAGATAGGCTATTACTTAGCATGTTTTCCATAGATCTATATAGCAAACCCAACTAGTCTAAGATTAACTATAAAAGCCCCATTTTCTAAGTCTACAAAAGTTGAATAGGCCATTGTAACAATGCATTGTCCAAAGTAACTGGCCATTGTAACAAATCTAGATCTACTTGTTGACTCTAGGAATGAACATTAAAGTAAGTGAGGGACAGAATTTCAGGAGATTCTTGTATTTACTATGTGCAAGACAAAGCTTTCCAAGCAAAGCAGCTCTCAACTCTGATTCTCTGCTCTGCTCAACATACACAACTGCTCCTCCCACTCCTGCCCGACCCGCTCACGTGATTAAGAGAGCGGGACCAGGCTCGCTCATGGACATGCTACTACTGGCTGCAGTGTGTAAGCAGATATTAATGTGCATGTTCCACACGGTACTGAAGCAAACCAGGAAGAGAGCTTTTTTTTTTTTTTTGGCATATGCTCTAGGTGACCAACTTGCGTTTAAATGAATGGGTGGCCATTTTCCCGTTCATCCTCCATATCCTCTATAACGCTTCCTTGGGTAATAGCCATAATCAAGAAGTCCATATACGCTGTGTGCAAAATTTCATTGAGATTGAATCAAGATATCTGGGGTACAGATTGTTTAAAGGTAGATAAAAAAGTAGAAGAAGCATAACAAAAACAGTAGGGTTCCAGCACCTTTGGTCCTTGGACCCATAATAATTGCTCTAGTAGCCATTGTATTTGACAGTGGGAAACAGAACGTAATGACATCGACAATGACAAACTGAGGAGTGGATGAATATAGACAGTACTGGTAGTAATAACAGCAATAGGCTAGGCTATACACACAGTTTTCTTTCGAAAGAGATAATCATTGTTAGTGGTAGAAATGGCTTCACAACAACCTCAGCTCAACAACCTTATATAAACATAAAAGGTGGAGACATAGGCGGGAACAAACCTAAAACGATGATCAAGAATGAGTAGAGTAGGAGATAAGAGTGAGGGAAGAAGAGAGAGAAAGAAAGGTAAAAAGTGTGTGTGTGTGTGCATGCAGTAATTCAAGTGCACATGCCCTTCTGCCTGTGCAGCTCCAGAATCAGGTAGAGTACCTTAAGTCCCCCATTTATTTTCCGGGGGAATTGATCATTGAGACCAAATGTCCCTCTAAATTCCCTCCCCTTGTTCAGTTTTTTTAAGGATTATTTTTAAGATGCTTGTCACAGTCACTGGCAGCCTGTGGTTGGGATTAAATTCATCTTAAATTGTTTACAAATTATACTTGGATTCAGTGTTATTTCATAAAATAAGACCTTTCCAGATCTGAAAGCCAGCTTCACAAGCAAAACCTTTCAACACAACACTGTATTTCTTTTTTTCCAGTTGCTGGTTGTACACAATAAATGGCTGGGTATCCTTGTATAGCCCTTCATCTCATTCTCCCTCCTGTCTTGGTTGTGCCAATGAGGAGGAATATTGGCACCAATGTCTGGGCTCATCCAATGTTGTCTATTTATAGAGCTGGGGTGAAGCAGCTGCTTTAGCCACTTTAAAGTGTCCACTCGAGCTGAGTGTTCTTGTGAACAGAGGGAACAATTGACACAAGGGGTGTGTGTGCGTGCGTGCGTGCGTGCGTGCGTGCGTGAGAGACTTCCCTCTCAAAAATGTTACATCTTTTAAAAGGAAATAGATGGGATTACTGTCAAAAATGTAAACCAGTCTTGATACTTGCATTAGTTCAGTGCATAGTACGAACAATGAGACCTAGTTAATGTAAAGGACTTTTGATGCAATCTGTAAGTCACAAATCTATAAAATTGTATCACTTGTTTTTTTTTTTTTAACCCTAGAATTTCACTTCCAAACTGGTTCATGATCATAACTTACTAGGCGTCATGCATTGTCAATTTAGCTCCAGGCTGCTTTAGAGAAGGAGATTGGTAATTCTGACACACTTTATTACTTCCTCGTACTTCAATCACAGAAATGGAACAAACATCTCCTGACAACATCCAGAAGACAGCAGGCTATTTCCCTCACACTTAATTTGACTATTAGTCTAAATGGCAATGTAAGTGGTTTCTATATGAGGGAACAGGGAAGTTTGCCTGTTCTCGGAAAAGGAGAATAGCCTGGGGTGAATACGTTTTTTTATATTCAAAACATGCAAAACTTGTCGACACCAGAGCTAGAATTTAAGGATCATACATTGTCTGGAAAATAAAATGAAAATACATGTGACTGCTTGTTACTGCGTTATAAGGAAGTTATCAAAATATTCTGTCACTTTTGTACAGTATTTAGGCCATCACACAACATGCAGTTCAGGCAATATGATGATATATATGGTATAACGCTTCATATTGGTTTTTTTTATCTTCAGATATAGAGGACTGTGTCAGTCAGAGACCACCCTTTCATTTATTTAATTTCCATTCACAAAGTGCAGGTTATTAATTTTTTAGTGTAAAAAAAATGCAGGAAACTACAAATACATATTACAAAATTACACAAAAGCCTAATATCAATTTTTTTCAATATTTAGTGTGTCCAGCCTTTGAGTTTTTCAAAGAAATCTGCAGTGATATTTTTCCATGCTTCTTGTAAACACCTCCAAAGTTCAGTCTTAGAAGTTGCATTTTCTGCTTCTCACGATCCAAGTAATCCCAAACACATTGAGTGAAGTTGAAGTCTGGGCTCTGCAGTCCATTGTTCTGAGAACATCTTCTTAGCAGTGTGCTTGGGGTCATTATCTTGCTGTAGAATGGATTTGTTCCCAATCAAACATTTTCCAGAGGGTATTGCATGATTTACTGAGATTTGTTTGTATTTATCAGCATTCACAGTGCCTTCAATCAAAAACAAATCACCAACTCTAGATGTTGTTATACATCCCAAACTTCCACTGATCCTCCACCATGACTGATGGTTGTAGACATGGTTCCGAGAGTCTTTCATTGCTTCGACGGCGTACATACTGCCTTCTGTTACTTCCAAAAATCTCAAATTTAGACTCATCGGTCCATAAAACCATACTCCACATGTCCAGTTTCGGTGTTCTAGTGCAAATTTTCTTCTTTCTCTCTCCTTTTCTCAGTAACGGCTTTTTGACAGCTGCATATCCTTTCAGACCTATAGCATTGAGTTGTCTTCTCACAGTGGAAGGATCGACAGAAACACCTGTGGATATTTTCAGATCTGAAGCAAGAGTGGAGCTTGTTTTTTTTTTAAAAAAATTTTTCCTATCTCTCAAAGATGAAAGCTTTAAGTACTATCTATCTGATGGTGATAGTTTCGGTGGTCTACCAGGTCTTGCACGGTTGTTAGGAGTCCCATTTTCTCTATATCTTGCAATAGTTTTTTGAACTCCAGGTTTGGAAACTCCAGTTTTTTAACAACTATTTTCATTTTCAAATCTATTAAATCCTACATTGAGTGTTTTAATAAGCTATAATCAAGAACACAAATTTTTTTTCAACATATCATTGTAACAAAATGTATTTAAAATCAAAATATCGCCTTTATGATCAGTGCATAAAAGTTCCATACAGTGGCCTCTGTCAAATAAGACCAATAAACCTAAATTAAAATGTAAACATATGAAAACAAATAAAATAAAAATTGAAATGCAAATAATACAACAAAGAATAAAGTAAAATAACAAGCTTATCTTGAATAAATCTAACTGTATTTATTAATTCCACTACTACAATGTGCCATTATGTTTCAAAGACATATTTTTTTCTAAACTTTACAGGAGATTTGCTTTTACTATGTAGGAATATGGGCATATTCACATGGTCTGGACTCTTTCTTGAAGCTATGTTTTCAGCAGAAGAGAACAGATCAGAGTGAGCACCACACATTTGATTCAAAGATAAGATTAGTAAAAGAGTCCTAAACTTGACTTTTTCCATTCTCTTTTTGCGTTTTGTTTCCTTCTGCACCTTTTCAGCTGCCAGAAACATGTTTCTTTTTGTCTTGTTTTTCTTTTGTTATTTCATAGACATCGTCTAGTTCAGTTTTCAGTGGAAAGGAAGTGGCATCACTCAAGAATGGGCACCACGCCGATTCATGGAACTCCTCCAACCCACTGATCAGCCTCCAGGAAAGATCACAGAAAATCAAGGTATGTTGGCAAACAAAACATTTTAACATTTTAAGTTAACAAAAAGAAAACAAGTGGAAAAGGAGCATCAAACGGGGTAAATGTTTGATATGGGTTTGATATTGTTTGATAGAGGTACCTCTTAATTTTGTTGCCTCTTCATCTATAAATGGGAATAAACAGAATTGGATCAGAACTCATTTTCTCACGTAGCCTATAAAACATGAAGCCCTAGCTCAGCATTGATGGAGAGTGAGTTAACTGAAATGGACCCCCAGTGTTGGTTGTTGGTTGAAAATGTCAAAAGAAACTGGATGCACAGTCTGTTGCACTGAGAGTGAATGTAGAGCCCAGAAGGAGCATGGGCCATCTGTCTGCTCACAAAAGTAATGGGGAAAGGAAAGATCCACCCTCAGGTATTCTTACAATGTTAAATATCAATCTGTGATATTCAGTGTGTTGATTGCATGATTTTTGAACATGGGTGCAAACTGAGTCTACAGTAGAAAGAAGCCATTGGTCTTTGATTCTGAGGGGCTGACACCAAATCCTGATTAAACCTGGTTGAAAAAAATCTGCTGCATATGGCCATTCCCATTTTCAGAAAAATATACCAACAAACAACAAATTGGGCCCATACATTTCGTCCTTCAACACCTTGACAGCCTGGGAATCTATGCAAGGATACTGTTTGTGGACTTTAGTTCTGCATTGAACACCAGACTTACCAGAGCTCCTATAGGCCAATCTTTCCCAGCTGAGCATACCTGACCGTATCTGTGGATCACTGACTTCCTGACTGGAAATGGCATGTGAGGCTGGGCAAGCACACACCACACACACTGACTCTTAGCACTGTTG
>OOFE01045084.1:0-10625 GCA_900323365.1 Monocentris japonica | reverse complement strand
CCAAAAAAAAAAAAAGACACCATGGGTCAGGAAGGAAACAAAACATACAGTACCTTTGACATTTTCATTTAGGGGTTATAAAGTGTGCTGCCTTAGAATTTAATAGGCAGTGAAAACACTTTAAAGACAAAAGGTTTATCTTAAAAAAGGTAAATTCCATCTTGCAGATCGTCTTACACTGTTAGAGATCATCAATCTGCTCAATGCATTCCAGGAGTCGGTGCAACACGGTGAGTCTAGAACGAAGCCCTTGCTCTTTGGGACTCAGTGACTGACAGCAAAACCTGATGTTTACTGATGATGTTTTGGATTTAAACTCCATTGTAGCTGCGCTGGAAATATCTCAGTGTGACGTCATGTTGTCTGCATTTGGTTAGTTATCCACAGGAATAAGAAAAATACACCACCAAACAACAAAATGGACCCAGGAATGCAAGGCACATCACCATGGTGTTTAAGTGTTTTAGGCTGGATTGAGACCCTCAGTAACACAGGTAAGGATGCACCAATGTGATGAGTACACATCTTTGAGTGTCGGTGGACACAGAGCACCACACAGTCTTCCATTCCCGTTCTCTCCCTTTAATAACTGCTGTTACACAGTGAGCCATTTGTATGGATGCACTCTGCTTGGGGTCATTCTTACCCTTCAGAAGACTAAACATCACGCTCAAGATGGGAAACAAAGACTCCATTCCTGTTGCATAACAGGGAGGAATGCAAGTTCATATTCACATGTACAGCATGGTTTAGGCTGGATCCGTTCAGGCTGAATATCCATGACAGTGTTTCAAAGGTCATTTGTATCTCGTATCCGATAGGTGCAGCACTACCTGCTAAAGGTGGGATGTCACCATTTGTTCTAAAAGGCATGTCCTGAGTACACCTATGACTATGAATCATGTGAATGGAGAGACAGTCAGTGACATTTGCCATTTCTTCTCCATGTCAGCTTTGAGAGCCAAGAGGCACCGACAAGCAGATAGTCAAAGCTTCTGGTGGCCAAGGTTTCTGGTGGCCAAGGTTTCTGGTGGCCAAAGCTTCTGGTGGCCAAAGCTTCTGGTGGCCAAAGCTTCTGGTGGCCAAGGCTTCTGGTGGCCAAGGCTTCTGGTGGCCAAGGCTTCTGGTGGCCAAGGCTTCTGGTGGTCAAAGCTTCTGGTGGCCAAGGTTTCTGGTGTGTGTGCGTATTATAATGTGGCATCAAATAAATGGTCCCCCATCATCAGTGCTAAAAGATAATCCCTCTTATGCAGTGCGGGTGCAGCAGGAATGAGCAAGCGCCATTACAAACCAATGCACGTCCAGAAATGCAGCAGAAATTGAGTGTAACGTTGAGCATGTGTGTGTGTGTGTGTGTGTCCAGACGCATGTTAAAGCTGTGGAGTTGGATGGCTTGTAGGATAATGTACAGTGGGCAAATGGTTGCTTATGCAATGGTTAGGTTTTTTTTTTTACATGCTTTTCTTCAAAATTCAACAGTGTTTGAAAATGGACCATTCTCAACCTCTTGTGCACCAAAGGGTAAAATTTCGCACCGCCAGCAGACTAGCCGGAGCACTGCGGTCGTTTTATGCAATACAAACAGCCGTGGACACACATTTGAGGCAGTCTTACATCTCAAACCAACATGCTAGGTATCCTAATTGTAGTTTTTTCCCCCTCGTTTGACACAGTCGAAGTAGTAAAGCACCGCGGCTCCAGCAGCTGTGCCTGAACTCATCACGTTACCGACCAGTCAATTCTATGATTTTTTTTATCATTTACAACATTTCTTACCTCATGATGAAAGTGCTGCCACGCCAGATATCTCGCAGACTCCTTTGGATATCAACGACGGGTGTTTGATTTGTAGTTTTCAGAAAAGTTCGCCACTTGGTGAGGCTAAAACGACCAATGAATGGGACGCCGTCGGGAGACAAGGCTCGCAGTTTGTAGAGCTATCCAGTAAAAGTAAAAAAAAAGAAAAGAAAAAGAAAATGGAAATTTAAAAAATATCGTTTCCTACATGATCTGGAGCGTCGCGTCGCCGCTGCTGCCGTTACTTTAAGGAGAGAAAGCAGGGGAAATCGCAACGTTTCTCGGTGTTTTTAACGCGCTTGGGGTCGGTGTGATGCGACGCGGCGGAGTGCCGCTGGGAAGCCCGTCTGCTGCTGTTGCCCACAGGTTTCAACACGTGCTGCGTTCAAGAGCTCCTCGTAAGCTCCTAATTATAACTTCTGCAGTCGTAATTGCGACTTTCTTGTCGCGCTTGTGGCAGTGGAGTGTGATTTCACTAAAAACCCCATGGTATGGCCAAGTCCCTGCACCTGATATCACTCGCAACCTAACATCAAAACCCGCTCAAATTGACTACATTTCTGGGGACAAGTGGAGTGATGATTAATAAATGACAAGATACTATTTGGTCAATGTGATAACTTATTAGACACAGGTCACCAAACTGCCCCACACAGACACACACACAGCTGAAGGGAATATTGGTCCTCCATCAGGGACATAGTGGAGAGTAAACCCACCTAAAATCAGTTTACCCGCCTTTTTACCCAGACCTAAATCTTTATGTTATCCAACTCTGAGTATACAGTAAGTGGTATCAAACTGATGGAAGTTATATGAGGATAGAGTCTTTGAGGGGGAAAGCACAAATGAATGCTTTTCTGTAAAAAAAAAAAAAAAAACGAGAAACTCTCTCATGCACACTAGAAAGTTTCTTGTGTGTAGAGATGACAATACATAAGTTGGTTAAACTGTTACATTATCTCTGAACTGCATCTAAAGCAAAGGAATACACCAGCCATGATCCGGTGATTGGTGCGATCCGTTTCTAACGGAAATGGTTAATCGCAACATTTTTCTCGTAGTTTCTAGTGCACACTAGAAACTTTGGAGGAAATAATTGCCACGTCACTTCAGGGGCTTTGTATGAATGCTAATCAGATGTGAGTTTTTTTTAAAGATATGGCTTCCAACTCTATGATATCCACCTCCTAAACGTCACACCTTGGCAACTTGGGCATCATGGGAAATTCCGATTTTCTCAATAGTCTGCCACTTTCTCTGGTCGTTGGTATGCGCTGTAGTTGGAATTGCGATATTTCCGACAGCACTTAAAGGCAGCAATTGACGCAACGATGTTCAGGACGTGTGGGACGTAGGAGACGTACAAGTTGCCCCTGACAACAGAGCTGGATCTGTTTTGCTGTTTTTTAACTGTCTCTCATGTTGGCATCACAGTAAAATTGTGTAAACTGAAAATATTACAAAAGAAGAATGTTAAATTCCATGTGCCCCGGGTTTATCAATGTATTTACGATAGTAAGCCTATAATACATTTTAGAAGGACACAATACAAATATCACAGCAAATCTATAAATTCCAATAGAAATACAAATTACAGTGGTACCATTGGAGATACAAAAAACTATAATAAGGCCATTATAAAGTCACTCCTGAGTACCACAGTAAGTCCATATCAGAATGTTACAGGAGTATATAGTATAGTATACTATAATAGTAGCAGTATAGTGATTCGGAGGCAATTTGCAATCTGCAACAGCAGTTTGCAGGCTCTGTATACCAAAACCCAGCAATCTTCACTTGATGATCTCTTGCTTGCATAGTGCATGAGGCTGGGCTCCTGCAACCAGCAAGCCAAGTTTACTATCCATAATTTAGAGTATTCAGGAATTCAGGAACCTACTTTACCTCTGGCCCAATCATCACAAATGGTCTGCAAAGATAGAAAAACACTATCGAGCACAGAGGACTAGACCGAGGGCTTATTTTAAACTCTGGACCCAAAAAGGGTTGCAGGCCAGTGGTGGGTCTCCACATTAAAATGAAATCTGCCTGAATGAGCCCCCAGGGTGACAAAATCCATTTTTCATTTGCATTCTTGGCTAAAAAAAAAAAAGTTTAAAGCCCTATTACAGTATTCTCACCAATGGTGTGGCATTTTTCACACAAGCCTTTGAAGCAGCTCATTACAAGACGGAATAGTAGTGCAAGTAGGTGAGAAAATTATTCTTGCCAAATGGAATCAGCAGAGCTGTGCATCACCTCCCTGATTCCCCTGATGCACAACACAAGCTTCTTTTGACTGAGAGCCTAATCACACGGCGCTTTTTTTGATCAAAAATGTTCTAAAAGGAGCTCGGGAATTTCAATGGTGTGATGATGTCAATGGAAGACCCCAATCCACAGCACACTGACATCATATGAAAACCTTGTATCGCCAAAATTCCAGCTATTCGGCGATTACAGAAAACAAAATTTGGAGTTAGGAGGTTTTCACACCACAGCAGCAAAAGTGTGCAGACTTTCTCTGTACAGACAAGAGCTGGTGTCAGACACGCATACAGGAGCTGATGCCCTGCCACAGGTGGCTCCTGGCACCAGCCATGTGATTTACTGGTGTGTGTATGTGTGTGTGTGTGAAAGAGAGAGAGAAAGACAGAAAGAGAGACAGAGAAAGAGGAAGAAGACAGCTCTGGCAGTTACTGCAATCCTTCAGGCTTTAATCTATATGTCAGCAAGATACAAAAGCGCTACTCTGATGTCACCATGGCTATAACAGACAGACAGGCAGCGAGGGCTCATGGCTCCAGCCTATGGCTGTGTGTGTCTGGGGGTGTGTGTATATGCACACATGCACAGACACCAATCCACCACAAGATTAAAACCACTGACAGGTGAAGTGAATAACATTGATTATCTCGTTACAATGGCACCTGTCAAGGGGTGGATATATTGGGAAGTCAGTTGTTGAAGTTGATGTGTTGGAAGCAGGAAAAATGGGCAAGCGTAAGGATCTGAGCGACTTTGACAAGGGCCAAATTGTGATGGCTAGACGACTGGGTCAGAGCATCTCCAAAACGGCAGGTCGTGTGGGGTGTTCCCAGTATGCAGTGGTTAGTACCTACCAAAAGTGGTCCAAGGAAGGACAACCGGTGAACCGGCGACAGGGTCACGGGCGCCCAAGGCTCACTGATGCACGTGGGGAGTGAAGGCTAGCCCGTCTGGTCCGATCCCACAGAAGAGCTACTGTAAAAGTTAATGCTGGCTATGATAGAAAGGTGTCAGAACACACAGTGCATCGCAGCTTGCTGCGTATGGGGCTGCGTAGCCGCAGACCGGTCAGAGTGCCCATGCTGACCCCTGTCCACCGCTGGATGGTTTTAATGTTATGGCTGATCGGTGTGTGTCTATGTGTCATGTGTCTGTCACCGTTACTATAATTTACAGCCGAAGATTCAAAGCAATGTGTCTTTATTAAAGGAATAGTTCACCCCAAAATGAAGATTTAGTCATTATCTACTCACAAAGGGTTCATAGGACCTCCAAACACACAGGGAGTTAGCCCTGCTTGTTCCATCTCAACCTTCTCCCAAACTATGATTAAGTTACCTTCTTTATACAGCTAAAAAAATAGAAAATGTCCATCACATTTCTCCAAACAGCATGTGCAGCATATTCCAAGTGTTTTGTAGCCAGATGATTCCACTCTGAGTCCAAAAGTTGCAATATTTACCTCATGATCTCCTATATTTTCGAGTCGTCCAGAGCATTGTCAGTGAGGAAAATACCATACTAACTATTGCCCAACTGATCTGCGACAAGATGCAAAAAGGCAACAAATAACACGGTGGACACACAAGCTACTGTGGACATGCAGCCAATGTTATGTTTAAAGGTGGCCTATACACCCATGCTGGTTGTCTGATGTTCTAAAAGAGGATCATGAAAGGGTTTCCTAAAAAAAATAGAGGCAAAGGTCATATTCTGTGCTCTTCTCCCTTTATCTGATGTGGCAGAGCTTTGATGGAAAACTTTGCCTATGTGCAATGGGCAAATAGATTTTTACCAACATAGAACAGTCATCACTCATTTCTACCACATCAGTTGGATTCCAAGCCAGTGCAGGCCTTTTAGGTTGCTTACTTAAACTCTACCAGGGTTGGGAACTCACTTCTCACTGGGCCCAGTCATGCTGTAAATATGTGCAGTCATTGTACCCTGAGGAGTTTTAAAGGAAAGCATCCTGCTAAATGGTATATTACTATTGGCTTGAGGATGGGGGTGGGGGGGTCATAACTCTTGGATCTCTGAAACTGACACCAACTCCTTGACTTTGGAGTCCTTTATTCCAACATTCAAAGCATTCGCAATCCAGCCAGTATGGTGACTGAGCTGCAGCTGACTCAGCTGATGATGCATGAGCCGTCACCACACCACCTATTGCTCACCAGCTCTGTTACCGCGACATCTAACACACACAACCAGTCATTTCCATTAGATTTGTAGGAAATTAAGCTTATTCGACTATTGCACAAGTTGGAACTCACCCTGGGTAAGAGCACCGGCTGAACGCCAGCAACTGAAATGTGAATCTCCAATAAACCTGCGCTGAAATGTAATAATCGAGGTCAACATGTAGGTTCTGCTGCATTTATCCCATATAGTTGAAAGTTAACACACCCTGGTTATCGAAGTGTCTTTGATGACTGATAGTAAGAATACCTGAACTCCTTCTGCCATCTACTGTCCAAACCATGAAATCTCACTCATGTCCCCTCAGCAGTTGGAGAGCTCACTTCCAGATCAAGACTGTACATATCAAACTGTATACTGTATATAAAAAGTGAAGTGATATGAAGATTTTTGGTATTCATTCTCATTGGAAGATGGAGAGAGGACGTGAACTCTTATGTGTAAAACATCTTTGGTATAGTTATGAAATACCTAGAATGGTGCGGCTAAAACCTTCCCTTGTGGCATTGTGTACTGTACAGATATGAAACTATTGGTATAAAAGTCACACCTTGATGTGAACTGGAGAGTACAGAACTTCTCCAGGAGAAACACTGGGCTGTGGATGGTCACACAAAACCAAAATGGCCTTTCTTGGAGGGCTCCGGCAACCTATGTTGGACCGTACAGACGTGAAATACAGAGGTGTGAAAATAAAATATGAACCTCAGATGAATGACAGATGGTAGAGATGTGGACAATCTTGTGAGAAATAACCAACAAAGAGAGAGCTAGGTTTAGACACCCTGGCATCCCAGCAGGACTGATAATCCTACACATGGGTAATACTTTGTGTAATGTGTGAGAATTGTGCAAGACTCAACCCATTAAAACTTGTAAACCTAACAGTTGCAATAATAACAACCCTTCTGTAGCCTCGTGTACAACTTTGATTCTGAATTAAATGGTTGTACAGGATCTCGTTGAGTTTCGTGTGTAACCACCAGAGGGCGATATGTAGTATTCTCTCCCCATTCTGCACGAAATTATTTCCGGTTCTGCCACTGAGGATTATTTCAAAAATAAAAGTTCTGAAGATATATCAACATCCTAAAGGTAACGACTTCGGCAATCGGAATGAATATGAACTTTCAAGCCAAAGTTTCATTTGTTACACTTTCTGTTGATTAGCCGGTGTCCCGTTTCACTCATGTGACTGAGTTCACCGGATTAGTTTGTTGACAATTTGGGATAAACTCGGGATTTGTTGTTACCGGGGCAACAGTTTTTTAAGACCAAACCTGCAAAAACTCAGGTTTAAACTCAAGTTAGCTGGATAATTTGAACACATACAAGATACCCAGTGAAATCACGATCGTTGTAAGGAGAGCAGTTACAAGAGAACGTGTTAGACAAGATTCTTTAGGGCTCTCGGATAATTACCGATTTAGTCATGAGGGAAGTATTTACCTCCAGCAATTCATAGTACGGCACATAGCATCCTTCACGGAGCGACGCTCAGCCCTAACCGCGACACAGACGCTGTTGTTGGGCTCTGCTTCTTCGCGACGGGCATGTTTTTATAGACGTGCACGCCGAGCCATCAGAAAAGTGTGCCTTGTGTTCAAAAGTTACATCAATGTGTTCATCATATTTCCAGGCCAGGATGAACACCACCAAGCGAGGTTTCTATGCAGTCGCAGGTAAATGTTATATATTTTGCAAGAGGGTTTCGCAGTGGTGATAATTACGTAACCACTTATAAATGCTGTACAGCGTTTCCCAAGGTCGCCATTAAAGCACCCTCTGGGCCACATGAGGGGGATTATGCTGAAGACAGCGTCTTCAGGCAGTATGCAGGGAAATAGTGACAATTCTGATGCAAAGAATAATGGCCTTTGCTGCTGGTGGAAATTACTTTCAACCATTTTATTCTCAGATGATCAGTGACTACATGCCTCATTACCAATGTTGAGGCAAAGTGGCCTGGGTCTGTCCATGATGCACACATCACAGTTAAACACATGCTCCAGGTTTGATTAAGGTAGCCAAAAGGCCTAATTCCTACTACAGGTCCTTCTTCATGACCCCCAACCCCACCCCTGGGCCTCGAGCCCTTCAATGCAGCTCTTTCCAGGACAAAGGCCAGAATTTGAATGACTTTGAGCAACTAAAGGGAAGATTTTAATGCCTCAATGGCATTTGGGTTGCACCAAATAGGTGACATTTTTGTTGCATGTGCTGTGCTGCACAATATTGCAACAATAAGGAAAGAGAGGTTACCACAAGTCCGGCGGCAACCCAATGATGACTCAAAAGCACATCCAAAGAGCTCAAAGATCAGGCTTGCTGCCCACTTATGGTTAATTTCCCCCCCTGTGGGCTGGAGCTGAAGGGGACATGAGTTCCTCAAGAAAATCCAAAAGAGAGAAATTTTGTGAATAAAAGGCCTTTATTGTATCACTGTTTGTCCTGTGATAGAAGAAGAAGAAAAAAAGTTGTTATAGCATAGCTGCATATACCATTACAATGTAGACAGGATTCTCAGGAGTCACACTTACCAGCTGCCTATCAAGTAATAAGATTTCCTTCTCCAACTTCCTCATCTTCAATGCCCTATATGCCATCTCTTGGTCCCGGTTCTCTATTTCCTTTTTGAGATAACGGCGGTACAGGGCCTTTATGTCTTTTGTAGGTCTCTGTAAAAGAAACAATGTTACCCAGGTGTTCATGTTGGTCTTACCTCCTCATAACCACAGCCCAATACTGATACATGAACATCACCTCTCCACTACTCCCTCCACTAGCACCACCAGCTGGATTGGTCCTCTCCTGGGAGCTGCTGGGGTCCAAGTCCTGTAAAAATAACTTCCATATGTTACATATTCAAGATTGTTCCATATGATGCATGTTCAAGAACATGCCTTTTTGATAAGCACTTACCTCATCCAAATGAGTGTCAGTGGAGAGGGTCTCCTCACAGTGTGAGTGATCTGGTTCACTCTTTGGTGGAGGCAGGAGGGTGAGAGAATGAACTGTCACTGTGTGGGGGGAGATAATGAAATTAGCCAATGGAAAGTTCCAAAAGGGTTTGATGAAAGATGAAGTGCACGTACCACCAATATAGGAGCTGCTGCACTCAGCCACTGAATCAGAGCAGGCACCCCCAGGGATGGCCTCCACTTTTAGCGCAGTGGCATTATGCTGCAGCACAAGCTCCTCAGTAGACATGTCGACTGGGGTTGCTGGTTCCCCCTCAGGCTTCCTCACCACAGCCTTTTTCTTGTTGGCTACATTAAGATAGTTTTGAGAGGTTAACCACTTACTTGGACATTACCTAGTTGAAAATGTAGAATTGCAATAAAGTGTGTACCTGTTTGCAATATATTTTTATATTTGATTTTCACCTGCTGCCAGGTCCTTTTGTTGCCACTGCCAGATGCCCTGGGAAGTCATTATAAATGATATAAATGTTTCAGTATGGTCTAAATAGTAGAGGCTTACAACCACTTTAGAATTTAGAAGAATTAAATTAGCCACACTTTAGTGAATAAAAATCTTCTTACGCATTTAATTTATCTGCAATTCTCTGCCAGGCTTCCTCCCTCAGTTTAGCCGCTCTGGCAGTGTTGGATTTGCCCGTCAAGATTTCTTTTTCGGATTCATAACCGTCAATGAGGAGTTCCTGCTCTATGGAGCTGAAAAAATGCGCCCTCTCTTGCTTTTCAGTGATTTTGGAAGTCTACAACCACAAAACAAAATAAAAGCAATATAATGGTTATGTTACGTTCTCTAGGTTAATCAGTTAATCAGTGCAAATAAAAACTACCCAAAGTTTCTATTTGACACTGTTGCTAAGCTAACACAGAATCCCTCCCCCTCTGATATCTCTATATTTTCTCCGAATGATTTCATGTCTTTTTTTACTCAGAAAATCAAGCTGATTAGAGATGTGATCATCAGTATGGTGTTTCCCGGGCTGAATGTCTTTTCTCCAGTTTGATTCAGTTTCCTTAGACACTCTCACCAAGTTAATTCTGTCGTCTAAACCCACAACCTGCATGCTTGACCCTCTGCCTGCTAAACTGCTTAAAGAACTTTTCCCTATCCTATGACCTTCCATTCTCTATATGATCAATCGGTCGCTCTCCACTGGCACTGTGCCCTCTGCCTTTAAAACAGCTGTGATCAAGCCATTATTGAAAAAAACAAACCTTGATTGCGAAGTACACTATATGGCCAAAAGTCAGTGGACACCTGACCATCACACCTACAGTTGTGTTCATGAGTTTACATACCCTGGCAGAATTTGTGAAATATTGGCCATTTTTTGGAAAATATGACTGATCATGCTGTTATGATCAGTCAGGGTATGG
>OOFE01045076.1:0-11846 GCA_900323365.1 Monocentris japonica | reverse complement strand
CACATTGGTAATCCGTCTCACACATTTTCAAGCTCTCATGGGAATCTCTTTTTATTGGCTGCTGCAGGGATGTATCGACAAGCAGGCACACACACACACACACACACACACACTAACTTGGTTGTTCACCCATTAACACACACACAGACACAATATCAGAAGCTTAGGATGACTAGCGTGTATTGGATCAAACACTGTGATTGATGACTGATTGTTTTGGCTTTCTTCCCGCAGTCAAGCCATGGCACTTTCCTATAGGGTGTTTGATCACATAATCCCTGTGCGTGCGTGCGTGCGTGTTACATTTGTTTGTAGCTGACTCACAGAAGTGGTGTTGAATGTAGATCTGTGTCCTTGTCTCCCTACCAACCTCTCTAAATTCATGGATTAGCCTGACAGAGCTTCCCTAGGGGATCTGAGGTGGGTGCTACAGCATGTTTGATTTTGATCAAACTGAGCTTCTAGGGGTGTGTGTGTGTGAGAGAGAGATCACTGGCTTTGGGCACTGCTCATTATTTCTACTGCTACTGATTAAGAGTGCCTCAATCATTTAACTACTAAGTTAAGGCAGCAAGGACACAAACCAGTCATACACTTAAAGCAAACTAAATGTGTGTATATGTGTCCAGGTAAGGCGGTGAAGCTGAGCCTGGCAGCTGAGGAGGTGGCCCTCTTCTTTGCCCAGATGCTGGACCATGAGTACACTACCAAGGAGGTGTTCCGTGAGAACTTCTTCAAAGACTGGAGGAAGGTAGGGTCAGAAGGTATCACAGGTCTTGTCAGTTTTGGGGAAAAAGGTCTAAGTATAACTGAAATTTTATGGGTGAGGTGCTTCATCCTTTGACGAACAAAGGATGAAGTCTTTCCCAGAGCGCTTGTTAACTTTCTTCCTCACCTGGTAGATTTGAGACGGGACAGGATTTGAAGTTTGAACAATCCTCAGTCCCCAGAAGCAAAATCACTGTCAAATGTGTCTAGGGGAACTATAGGAGTTGAACTTCAGGTTTGTTCCCTGTGTGAAAAGTAGGCAAAGATAAAGAAAAAGTGAATCCATCCTTGCTCTGTCGCCATCAGAGCTCCGTTTGATAATGAAGGGGAGATGTGTGACAGCAGCCATGGTTAACTTACTGGATAGACAAGTACATTTTCAAAACTGCTCCAGTGGAATAAAGCTCACATTGGTGTAAAATCTTAATATGTCAACAAAGAAATGTTCTCTTGTTGACATCAGAGAAGAGTGTTGGTTCTCTGGATTCTAGCTATGGGTTAACAAAATGTGTCTGTCTGTCTGTCAGGCTGTCCTCTGTACACAGACTACGCCCCGCCAAGCCCCAAGGCATATCATGCAGAATTAATTTTGCGCTGCTTAGTGCTCAATGCACTTGAAAATACGATTTGTGTGAAGGCATTGATATGCTAATCCATACAACTAGCTCCCCTGCACATGAACAAATCCAATTAAACCGTTTTATTATAGCTGGAAAAACCTCTCCTCGCTCCACTGCCCTCAGTGCCCGCCCACCATCAGATGTCAGTCATGCTGAGATTCGCAGAGTGACTGTGTGTCCAGACTGTCAGTAGGTGTGTGCGTGCGCTGTCAAAAGTGCTGATCTAGAACCACCAGCTAGCTCTCTTGTTAGAAACTGAATCTAGATCTATAAGAGGCTAAATTGATGCCAGTCTTTTCCTCTAGCCATTGGTTAGCCGTTGCCAGTGTAGTAGTGGGGGATTTGCTCACCTTTTTGTTTGTAAAGTACAGTTATGTGAAAAAGTTTGTGAAGCCTTTTGAATTACCTGCGTTCCTGTATAAACGGCTCTTAAAATATCCTCAGATCTTCATCTAATTCATAAAAATAGACAAACACAATGCGATTGAACAAATGACATGTCTTTATTGAACATATTGTTCAAACGTTAACAGCTTGGATTGGAAAAAGTACGTGAAGAGGCTACCCTGATGCGATTTGGAATTCAGTGTTGCCTCCATGATGCTCCCTCCACTGTGCTCCGCGGTTGGGATGAGGTTGTGCTGTTGGTGTGCAGTGTTTTTTTTCTCCTCCGTTGTGCCCTTTTGCCAAAAACTTCAATTTCTGTCTTTTTACCAAGGCATTTTAGAGTGAAATGTTCTTCCGATTGTCAGTGCAGTTGGTCAAAGGAATCCTTCAAACATTGAAGAACTGGAGTGGGTTGCAGTTGAAGAGTGGGTTTTCCCAGTCTTCAGCTGCTAGCAGAAAGGTGCAGGATGCTTATTGATGGTTAAAAGAAACGTTTGGAAGCAGTTATCATTTCCAAAGGCTGTGCAACTAAGTATTAGAAAACAGTGCCAACAATCATGGCCATGGCCATGCTGTTAAATAAAACAGAACAAAAGTTGTTTCAATTTCTGATTATTTCAGAAGATATTGTACTTTATCTTTATAAAATGTAAGGGTGCCAATAATCTTGGCCAGAACTTTACTATGTCCTGCCATTCTAGGCCTAAGTGACCCTAAAATAAAAGGAACCAGAAAAGAAAAGGGAGAGTTTTTTTTTTGATCTTCATGGACAAATGGTTCCCTAAATGTTGGCCTCTACTTCCTGCAGCGATGACTTCGCTGCCCAGCAGCAGGAGGCCACATTAAAAGCCACTCAAGTTGTCATGACATTTTAGTACCAGAAGGCTCTGAGATGAATCATAAAGGCTCCACTGAGCTGCTCTGTATTGCTGCCCTGTTAGTGACCTCTTTGATGGGTTGACCCTTTCTGCAATAACTTCAGAAAGTCGACAATTAAAGTGGAAACTCAGCTGCTCTGCTGCTGCAGCCTTCAATGCACTGCTGTGTCAAGCCTGTTTGGCTAGCTCACTCGGCAGTGGCCTGCTGAGGAGGAAGTGATCCGTACTCTGTTTCTTCACACCCACAGCCCTTTTCTTCTTTTTCTGCCCTCTCCACAGAGTAGTTAAACCTAAGCCAAAGGTCATTGACTGATCTGTTGTAATCATACTTGTGTCATGTAGTTTATATGATACATGCATGTGTTGTTCCCCCTCAGAAGTTTGTGTGACATGTTGAAGGGTGCGGATTTTGCAATGCATCCTAAGACAAGTACAATAAAATGGGCATTTCAGATTGGATGTCAGCATGATATCAAGTGATATCCCAGATTTGATGCTAACTGGATTACTATCCCCCCCCAATTTTCTAATTTGTTTTGTGTTTAATGTTATCTACACAAGCAACCATATTGAATTCCTTGTATGTGCAAAAGTACTTGCACAATGCAGACTTGCCAATTAAACTGATTCTCATAAGATTCTCATGCAATGATCAGCATGGAGTCATGCTAAAAAAAAAAAAAAAAAAAGATCTGAAGTGTATAGAAGGTGAGATACTGTGCATAGATACTGTACATAGATAGTTCCAGCTGGAAACAAGTTTGGGATTTATATACCAACTGACTTACAACCTTGACATTATGTATATATTCTTTATATCTCATTTTTCTTTTTTACATTCACTGCGTTATACTGTTATATAAATTGCACGTTGAGTGCTGGCGGAATGATCACGTCTCATCATGAGTATGAAGTCCAATGTGCTTGTACTTGTCGCAAATGGCCGATAAAACTCTTGAACTTGTAATTTAGCGTCAACAGGCATTCCCGATTCAAGACGAGATAACACTCTCGCCTAACCCCATCCGTTTGTTCCTGCCCAGGAAATGACCAACGAGGAGAGGCTGCTGATTCAGAATCTTGACAAATGCGACTTCGGTGAGATCCATGCCATGCATAAGGCCAAGGTGGAGGCCAGGAAAAACATGAGCAAGGAGGAGAAACTGGTGAGGTTCAGGCTCTCTTTTTTTTTTTTTTTTCCCCTGTCCTGTGCATTCATATCCTGTTCTTTTGTGCACTTCCATATCCTAAAGTACCTGTCTTGCTGTTTGTATTGAAAGAAGGTCATTGTATTTCATCTGGGTTCTGGGTAGTTTACCCATGACCATCTTTCATCCTAAACTGCTTATTTACTGTAAACTGTTATTTCCCCCTGTGCTGTAGACTCTGAAAGAGGCCAACCAGAAGATAGTGGATGAGTTTGGCTTCTGTCTGCTGGACCACCACAAGGAGCGTATCGGCAACTTCAAGATTGAGCCTCCGGGGCTGTTCCGAGGTAGGGGTGAGCATCCCAAACAGGGCATGCTGAAGAAAAGGATCCAACCAGAGGATGTCATCATCAACTGCAGCAAGTGAGTACAGGGTGTCCAAAGTCTGGAATTCGAGCGAAATCGCTCCTTCACAGCATACTGTGTTTCTTTGTATCTGACGAAGCATATCCAGATCAACAGCTGCACATAAACCTTAAAGTAGCCGCAGAAAGCAAAGTCAGTGTTAATGACATGGTTCAGTCTCGACATATGACAAGAAAATACATGAGGTTTCATTTATTCCTACGATTCCAGACCTCTATATTTTTATTCATATCTGTAGCAGTTTGATGATAATGTGTGTAGTGACAGTGCTCTCGCCTGTCACTGCACACACCCCGACAGGGAATCCTGTGTCCCGGTGCCGCCAGCTGGTCACCACTGGAAGGACGTTCGGCATGACAACACCGTGACATGGCTGGCCAGCTGGACTGAGAATATCCAGGGCTCCATTAAATACATCATGCTCAATGCCAACTCCAAACTCAAGGTAACTTTTTGTGTCCTGCTATCATGGTACGCGGGATGTTATGTTGTCATGGTGCCGTCCTGTGTGTGTCTGTCTGTGTGTGGACACGTTCTTGTGAACACAATAACTCAAGAACAACACACGATAGAAACTTCATATTTACACCACAGGCACCCCTATAACTATAAATGCTTTAAGATACAGAGTTCATATTGATACCACCCATGTGTAATGTGAAGAAAGGTATGTTGACATAGAAATATTTTCTTACTAATGCATTATTTAGCTTAATTCATGACCTCATAACTGGTCATGTTTTAATATATGGTGGTGATTATGGCAGGACATTACGCAGTTTAAGTGCCTCTTGTATGTCACTAGACGTACCGATCTAAACACTATGAACACCTCGTGCTCAGTGTCAAGAACTTGCGTTTACATTTAGGCTGTATAAAATATAGCACTTCATGTCAGCGGGTGACAGCTAACAAATTCACATTGAAAAATGACTTGCTTTTTTTTTTGTCACCCATTGCTATTCGTTAATATTTATCTTTTAATAAGGTTTCGTATGAGGCCTGAGTTCTCATGCATTCTGACTCTGAGGATCATAGCAATAAGGAAACCAGATTAGAGACATTTGATCAGAAGCTAGTTCGTAACAGAGCAGTGTTTTATTGGTACTATCCTGAGCCAGTGACTGTATGCAATCTGTCTCTTTTCAGCCCGTCCTTCAGGGAAACCCTGCATTCCACTAAGTGCTCTTCTCCTCATCAGCTGATCACAATTTAAAAACTCCTGTTAACCTTCATTTCAGTGCTTCAGCATCTGGGGGAATTGAGAGGGTTTACAGCCTTTTTAATAACATTCAGACCAGAGCTTCTCAGTGGCCTCTAGCTGCATTTCCATTCAAACAGGCAATATTTTATTTAGTAATACACCAGAATCACAGAGTTTGTCACCTCGGCACTGTTGTCACTGATTAGCACTTGTTAGTGATGCCTGTGTGTCACCCACTCATGTACTCTTCTGTTGCCTCTTGTGTATTTAATTTTTTTTATGAGCCTTATTTTGTCGGCACAACTTCAGTAATTGTTTGTGTCACCATTTTGTGTGTGTGTGTGTGTGTAAATACATGCTTATTAGGGCGGTCACCTCTCCAGCGTTTCAATATTATTTCTTATCTTCCACCAGAGCAGAAGTTTCCATTTGTCAACAATCCCAGCGCTTAGCCAGTTTAGTTTTGCAAATGTGTTTTTGGGGTGAATGAGAGCACTTTTAGAATATACCATTGACTTAATTGCAAACACTTATGACACAGATGGCTTCATGATGCAGCTGGTCTCGGACGTTGGACCTGTGTTGTATGGCTAACACTTCCCTGCATGCATCTTCATTATGTTCAATGAACCTAATAACTGAGGTTGAAAACGTTGGGTTTAAACTGTGGGAGTCCTATAATAGTTGTGTAGTAATAATAGTTCTGGCTGAGATCATCAGCACCCTTGCATTTTATGCAGATAATGTACAAGATCTTCTGAAATAATTGGAAATTGAAACAACTTTTACCATGTAAACAACATTCTCAATTGAAAGGTTTTTTTTTTTTCCCCAAGACAAATGATTTTATGTTTGAATCCTCTTTTTCACATTCACCCTCCCACTCTCTCCCCTTCCTCACTCTTTCTCTTTCCATGCCTCCCACTCTCGCTCCTTATCACCCTCTCTTTCTCTCTTTACCTATCTCTACCACGCTTTCTCGCTCTTGTTCTCGCTCTATGGCCACCACCCTCTCTCCTTCCCTCCCTCCCTTTTTTGTCCTCTAAATGAAGGGAGAGAAGGACTGGGAGAAGTACGAGGTCGCTCGGAAACTGAAGTCCTGCGTGGAAGGCATCCGCAACCAGTACCACCACGACCTCAAGTCCAAGCAGATGGGCACACGCCAGAGAGCCGTGGCCCTCTACTTCATAGACAAGGTCGGGCTCTGGCTTGTTACTGGAGCAAAAGCTCTAAATTAGGGATGCTGTGGTCACGATGCAGGTTGTACATGTTTACATGGCAATACTAGAATAAAACTGGGTGTTTGTATCGGAGGATTTCCCCAATACCAGGTGCATGTGTAACATATCGGAAATCAAAGCGCTGTGTATCCATTGCCTGGAAGATCACATTAAGGAAAAAAATGGATTATATCTCAATTTTCCTCCATTGACCCCAAACTAATTATCTCACTCTGGATTGAATGAAATTAGTGTTACTAAATATTGGTAATTAGGTGTGTGTGTGCACACGCGGTGTGTGTCTCTGTCTGTGTGTATCTTCTGACCTAAAAAGCTGGCGCTGAGAGCGGGTAATGAGAAGGAGGAGGGGGAGACAGCAGACACAGTGGGCTGCTGCTCGCTGCGCGTTGAGCACATCACCCTCCACGAGCAACTGGAGGGCAGCGAGTGCGTGGTGGAGTTCGACTTCCTGGGTAAAGACTCCATTCGGTACTACAACAAGGTCCCCGTCATCAAGAAGGTAGCGCAAGAAACACACGCACGGACACAACAACTGAACCAAACCGAAAATTCAAGTCCGAAAATCCAAATTTCCCGCTAATTGCTTCCCAGAGTTAATACAAGGCAATTCCTGTCACCACTCAAGATGAAAGGACATCCGCAAAGGACACGCAGGGGCTGTTGATTGCAATATAAAGCCAATATATTTCACTCTAGTAATCAAGTTTTTAATCACTCGAGTAATCAAGTTTGCCCTTTGGGTCTTTGACAAAAAACCCTGAGGAGAAGTTCACTTGCATACACATCGACATGCAGTGAGCCCTCGGGAAAGAGGGAAAGGAGAAATGTTTCCAGGGCACTTTTATAGATTGGATTCCCTTGGCTGTGGGTTTTAATTTGTCTATCTGTTGGTCCCTGCCGCTCTGGTCTTCTCATTGGCTGTGTTTACATGCACAGAGAATTCCTTTCTTAACCCGGTTCATCAAGTAACCTGGTCTTGGGTCGAACTTGGTGGGAATAACCTGATTAAGCTCATACCAGTCAAGATGCCTACCTTACTCCGGTATTAAACAGGGGTTCAAACTCTGACTCGTGCAGTGTTATGGGTACGTTTTGATGTCAACAAAAAACGTGGCTGAGGGCAATATTTACTATTACTATTGGTATCATCATTTCTTCTCATCATTTTCACACTTTTTGCCGGCAGACCGCTCTATCTGGGCGAGACAACCACAGGTAGACAGAAATATTCTGTAAACTGGTTTATTTATGGCAGCAGGGATACTCAATTGCAGGGTATCAAAGGTGAATGTAAATGGCTTAGCCCACATGAGACCTTAACCAGAGTCTGGTCAGTAGCTGGGTTACTCCTGTAAACATTATTGTTGCCTACCCCCCCATCAAGTTGTTCATGTGTTGGTCATAGTAATAGATTGTATGCCATTATTAATTGTTTGTTCAGTTAAGGTCTTGTTCACAAGTACCTATACTGTGATTAAGATCTGGAATGCTGTGATGTTGGTCTCATCTGTCAAGGATTGTTTTGACATCAACAGGCAGTAATCGTAATAAGGCTGATCGCCAGATTGCTCACAAGTTGCAGCTCTTGCCCGCCATAACTTCAGCTTCTTGTTGAGGTTCATAGCTACTTTCTGTGTTTACGCTCAACCTTTTTGCCTCTCAGGTCTCAGCATTGGATATTAGGGAGGAAAGGAAAGTAGCATGGAAATGTCACTGCAGCAATTATTCTCTATCAAAATAAAGGCAGGAAGGAATCAGATTATTTTCTGCATGCAATTGTAGCCACTTTAAGTCAATTGAACTAGAAGGTATCAATTGGTGTTGCTGCACAGTGGTACTTTTTTTTTTTTTTTTTTAAGAAATTGTAGAAAAGTTTTTGGCAGCAGTGTAAACTGTAGAAACGTGGCAGAGACTTGTGTTCTCAACATGGATGTTATAAAAGAACAAAGCGTTACAACAACTTGTCAGTTGATGCCTTAATTCATAAATGCCATTGCACTATATTGAGCATGTCAGTCAATGTTGCAATATGGGAAAACGGGTCTGGGAACAATTTGTTTCCCGTCTTCAGTCTGCCAAACAACTGTCGTGTGTGTGTGTGGACATTTTCAACCCCTCCTCTGGTGTCACTCCATGCTAGCTTTTATTTCAGAGATGGAAAGAGAAATGTTTAGCACCTGACAGCCAAAGTGTTTTGTTTCTTGGCAGAAGGTGTAATTATTCAAATGAGTGTATTCAAAAGCAACACATTAGCTAAAATTAATTAGTGCCTTGCATATTTTAGCCTCCTCGGTTCCCTGGGACATCGGGGAGATTGCTGCTAAATGTCATTTGGAATAAAATGGAACAGGAACGGAATGGAGGTCTTTCCATTACTAACCTCTGGAGAATCGCACTGGAATACAAGATGTCTGCTCACCGGCATCACGTGCTCATCCATTTATCTGCACACCTTCACTTCCCACTCAGAGGTTCTCTTTGGCATCTAATACGTATCTTTTATTCTAACAAATGCAGTTTTTTATTATTTATTAGGAAAAATGTGCTGTGTTTTTGCTGACTGTCTGTATATGGAGAGTGTAGGAGAGAATGGGCAAGGCGGTGAACCAGTATTGAAACCACATTGTTGCGAGTGCATGCTATGCGCCACATACATACATTTGATATAAAAAAAAAAAAAAAAAGAAGTCATGCAGTGACCGAATTATTCCTCGACAGACAGGGAGTGGCCATGGGGTAATGATGAACCATCGAAATGGATACTGTCTTGCCTTACTTTGTCTTACCCACCCAGCAATACTTGGCCGATGGCTGGTCAGTACAACAGCATGTCAGATGTGTCTCTCGGTCTGCCATCTCTATTCGAACTTACTTACTTTACCACTCCATCTGAATACTGTTCAGATGTTGAATGACTTCATCAACTGGCCCCAGAGTGTGAGGATATCTGTCCATGCACGAACAGCTTGTGATGGGTACAGACAGACTGCAGAGGTGTTTAAGATTTTTATTTTTATTTTTTTTTTTTTTGACACACATGCTAACACATCACTAAACCAATTAGGCAAGCTCACTTTGGTTTCACTGCTTCTCTGAGACTTTCAGACAGATACTGATATACATTTTCATTCTGAGAGCATTTGCTTTTGAGAAATTGCCACACAAATCTGTGTGTGTCAGTGTGTTTTTAAAGCAAGACATCTGTTGCTACTAATTGGTGTCTTGCATATTTTAGCTAGTTTGTTTGGGGAAGGGAGCGGCTGTGAAATCCAAGGAGTTACTGGAAATGTCAGATATAATTGTGCTGATATTTCTCCTCTGGCTCCACTGAGATGGAGAAGTGATGAAGTCAGGCTCTAGACACTGGAAATAGAATCATTTTTTATTGTGGAACAACATACACTCTTGCACACACCACAGTGCCAAGTCTTAAGGTGTAGAGGTGGTATTTTGGGTCTGTTTTGTCAAATCTGCAAACACTGTAAAAAAAAAAAATGCTCTCCAACATATTTGTATAGTATTGACTTTTTGAGGGAGCAAGCCATTAGGATGTAAAAGATGTCCTCTGCCCAAATGGCCAATAAGCTTCGCAATTAATGACTGAATGAATGTGAATGGCTTGTTTGCTGACCTCTCAGGATTTTACTGCACCAACAAGTGAATGATAATTTCCTCTTCTGCTCAATATTTCTCATCTTCAACAGCAGTGCTCGAATCAGGGATGTAGTAACTAAAAGATTTGGAGCCCTAGATTGTTATTTGGCTTTCATCTACACAGAATGTCCTCAAGATCCAACTTAAATTCTGGCTAGTTGAGCAAAATATGTGAAACCCTTTGATAACATTTGTCTTTTGTTAATTTCCTCCCAGGTTTTCAAGAATCTGAAATTATTCTTGGAGAACAAGCAACCTGGGGACGACCTGTTTGACCGCCTTAACGTGAGTGGCTCTCTTACAGGTTTTCTGTAATTAGTTTTGCAGCGGCCTGTGGGAGAAATTGACAACCAGTTTGAGCCATTTTTGGTTTGATGTAAAAGTGAAAGCTGCAGTCTGCTCACAAGTGCTTTGATTAATTTACTTTTGTAAAATTGTGATCCATGTAAACATGGGGTACCTTGGTTTTGATAAAAGTGCAAGGCACTCCCCTGATAGTTGCGATATTTTCAGACAAGTATTAATTTAAAAAAAATCCTAGAGTGACTGATATTTGTTATGGTTACTGGAGACAGACGACTAGGGAAGGAAAGGCAGGGGCTAAGTTGTAAGGTGCAAAGAATGAGATTGAATGAGGATGAGCTATTGGTGTGGAGAGATAAAAGGGGTAAAGTGAGGAAATGGAGGTGAGGAGAAGGGGAGAATATGGGAAGGAGACTGAAATTTCAAAAGGGAGAAGGGATGGACTTGGGCAGATAAAAATGAAACTAGGAGAGTGAAAATTGAGGGCGAGCATGCTGGGTGGATGGATTACTGCACATAAAAATCTAGTGTCCTCTCAACCTCTTCCTCTAGCTGCAGGCAGCAAGGCCAGGAAGAACGCACCAGTCATACAGGGGAGGTACTTTCTCCACCACGGGGCTAAGTGGGGCTCGCCAGAGCGCACTGAGTCTTTATAAAGCAAGATCAAAAGCTTTGCTTGTTTATTTGGAACTATTGCCAGGCTAACATATAGTCTCTGTTGAGGCAACATAACAACATAAAATCACTTTTGTTTTGTGAGAATTTAGTGACAGAGGAGTCAGTAGCCTGGTTTCCTGTACTGGCAGAACAGGCTACTGTTCTACACAGCCTAGTGACCCAGGGTTAAGTGCTCTGATTGATGAGAAATGCCATGCTAGTGATCTACTCAGCAAAGGGTTGTAGGTGGGAATGTACACTATGGTATGGCTGAATGATCAGAAAGGAGAGGGGGTTAATGAAAGAGAGAGATGTAGGTAAGAGAGCAGGCAGGAGGAAGGTGTTGAGAGCAAGCGAGGCAGCGGTGGGGAAAGGAAGATGTGATGCAAGGCAGGAAAGGAGTGAGATGGAGAGATGGAGCGATTGAAAGAGGGAGTGCAGTGCCTCTGCTCTCTGCCCTCCGGTGCGTCAGGAAATGTCAGGTTGTGTTGGAGGTGGAATGGTAATGGCTGCTGTGGGTAGGCCTGATTGACACCTGGAAAGGCCAGGTCACTGAGAGG
>OOFE01045075.1:0-16399 GCA_900323365.1 Monocentris japonica | reverse complement strand
TTTTTGTGACTAGAACCCACCATGAGTTTCTGTTCTGGGAGTTGATATTTAAGCTGTACATAGAACATAGACAACACACGATAAACCTGACATTTGCGGCCGCTTCGGGTTCCCTGCGGCGTGGAGGTTTCCCGCGGGAAACCGTTTTCGAGGGCCACTTAGAAACAAGACTCTCAAGATCATGTGAATACCGGCTGGAGAATGACATTAAGGTTCAGTTTCGGACAGCAACGAAGAACTGGACCGTGGCGTTGATATGACGGAGGGCCGTTTACACAGGGGAGGTGTAGAAAATAGTCAAATCCTAAATGAAGTTGCGAGTCCCTTCAACCTTCCTCATGACCAGGCTCCTGAATGCATCTCCTCTTATCAGCGCAAGATGGACCAAACGACAAAAAGGCAGCAGGGAGCCGACCTGCCTGACCGAACCTCCGAGACCATCTTCGATCCGGATTTGGTTGGATACTTTCACTCACTCCTCCCCTGTTAATGTACATATTATACATAGAAAGATTATGTATAACTAGTCCTTAGTGATAATTTAGATGTTGACGTTTTCTCCATGGTGTGCCTTCGTCAGGGTTTTTAAATGTGTATAATTTGTAAAATAGAAGCGAAACCTTGCTGGGGACAAAGAACAGGTACTAATTAGGGTGGCGTGCCGTCCGCATCACCACGCGTCACGCTGCAAAAGAGCTGTGTCATAACTGGCATCCAATGATCGTCAAATATACAATCATCCATATACCCTGTTGCCTGAAAGTATTTATCCTGTACAGCTAGATAGTGCTACAAAAAATATTATTCTTTTTGAAACACTTTCCAAAAATGTTATTCTTTTTGAAACACTTTCAATGTATGCACATGAAGATTGCAAAACACTAGGGGGGAAGGCGCAAAAACCTGTAAATAGCTAAAACCATTTTGTGTGTGTGTGTGTGTGCGCGAGTGTGTGTTTTTTGTTTTGTTTTTGTTTTTCTAGTATGAATCGTATTTTCAGTGCATAGCGTTTTGATTTGTTTACACAGTGACAAGGAAAATTGTGTAATAGGCAATAATCCTCAACTCTTAAACTCCTTGGTCAACCACCAGTTATATTTGTACATCCTAACAGGGAAAACCAAATTCAGTATGTCAACTTGGTGCAATATGATGCCAACTCTTTTGTTGCCTATTCACATTGAGGTTTCACTTCTTTTTTTTTTTTTTTGAATGTAGAATTTATTTATTGATTACCTCCAATGGCCATTTGAAGAGCGAGGCATTGGATTGTGGGAAGTTTGATCCCATGATACTTTCATGCCTCCATTTCACCCCGACAGTCTGAGTTGGAATGAAACGCACAACCCAAGTGATATTTGGATACGTTTTCTAATGTTTCATCGACAGTGTTTTATTAAAGGAAAAATCCTCCCAAACACACTTTGAACACTGTTTAAAGCAAACAGCTATTGGCAAGGTACCTTGCATTCCTGGGTTCATGTTGTTTGGAGGTGTATTTTTCTTATTCCCATCAATAACTGGCCAAATTTCCAGTGCAGCTACAATGGAGTTAAAATTTTCATTGATCTAAAACATCAATGGTAAATGTCAGGTTTTGGTGTCAGCCCCTCAGAATCAAAGACTAAAAGCTTCTTTCTAGACCAACGTTCAGCAATCATACAGGGAGAAATCCATCAGAGAAGAGGCTGAGATACCAATTTCTCCACTGACAGTAGCCAAGATAGACCAGAATGCAGTGCAGCCACAAGATGTGTTGTTTGTTTTTATTTTATTAGCGGCGTGGCTAAATTCAGACACGCTCCCAATGTTCACAAACTAGTTGTCTAGCCAGCTATATTTATTTGCCCATTTTGATTGAAGGCAACAACTTTGCACCTCTTCTATGGGGATTGTCACAAGACCTTCTGGGAATCCTGACCTGAAGTAGACGCAAAAAAGCAAAACTTCACTACAAACAACTCCTGGAATGCATTGAACATCCCAGAATGATGAGATCTAACAGTGTGACTGAGAGGATCTGAGGGGGGATTTTTTTTTTCCTTGAACGACTTCCTCTGCACCAAAGACTAGCTTGCACTACGGGAAAGGAAAATTAAAATCTTGTTTCAAAAACGTGGTCTTAGGCATTTGGCAAACGGTCTTTAATCATCTGTCACAACAAATGGCATGTGTGTGTGAATGTTTCCACCAATCGGATCACTTCATTCACAAACGCTCCACTAACAGTTTCCCATCCGCCACTCAGCCTGCTTTGGTCTGTGAAACACTTCTATCCTGCCTTAACATCTGTGCATGGTCTTTGTAAAGAGTTGAGTATTGTTGTGCAACAGATTTGTTTTTTAGTTTTTTTTTTTTCATTTTGTCCACTTCTCTCCTGAGAAAGTTTGAAATAATTTCTTAATACCATTTTAAAGTATTGGAAGATTTTACAGTATAGATACTTAAAGCATACGCTTGTGAACCGGTTCACCACTTCTTTCTCATATTGATGTCATTTTGAAACGAATGTGAGGGGACGTTTTATTTCCTTATGTCCATAGAGTTCAGTCAGTGAACAAACATGCATGTGCGATCGCGAAACCGTTTTTTTTGCTGAACGCTCCGGCCGAAAGGGAACGAAGAGGAGACTTTTTTTAGGAGACGGCCTGAGAAATAGTATTTTATAATTCAGCCTTGTGTTTTTTAAATTGTAGGTCCTCGACGAAACGATGTAAAGGGAAGAATGAAATATTTGACCACTGTATAATCCCTGGGATTATTAAGAACTAGAAGCTGAATTCACATCAATCAGAGGCCTCACTTTATTTTACTCTGGTATAAGAAATGCTTGTTGCCCTCCGTCGTTGACACACTGTCACAACTTCACCAGTGGGATTATTTTGACTACATTAAGGGAATCAAGACCAAGCCATTAAATATTTTGTTCACACTGTAATAGTTTAAAAGGCAGTAGCACAATTTTTGCCATCAAATGTAATTGTTCCCTTGATAGTTGATCCCTCTAACCACTGTCCTGCACCGTTTACCATTGTTGAAATGTGTGGCAGCCATTTTGTGCTGATTCATCACTGCCACAAGCTTCTGATGTGTCTGGAAATGTGGTGTAAAAACCTAAGAAGCTCACCACATTTTCTGTCAAACAATGCCCTCGGGGATCAGAGAGGTAACTTTCCTCTTTCTTCTCTTCAGCCACTCATGTACAGAACAGTGAATCAACTTTTCAGACAAAAGTTTGACCATTATGGGTTTTTGCAAGCCGATACTGAAGTTTTTTTCTTTTAAAGTGTCCGATAGCTAATATTTTGTACCGATTTTTAACATTTAATCTGACTATTTTCATGCCAAAAATGACAAGTATTCAAGAATTGTATTCTTGTCGGGGTGGAAAAGCCTGTGAAACAGCATTTAGACCATGGGACACTAAAACTCTCCAGTGAAACCAGACTAATGAAATTCTTTTAGGGTTAGTAGTTGTTTAAGACCGTGTGACCCACCCCACCTATTCAATGGTAGAAACTCTGAGATACATTAGGCCTTTAAGTGAAGATTTAATATACAATCAACCTTGTTGAACAATTAATAAATAAATAGAAACAAAAATTTTATCTCAGGTTTTCTGTAGCTGTGGTCAAGGAGGAACCTCCATTCTATCATATGTGGATGACACTGACTGGCCCTAGTTTAGAAGGAAGTATGGGATGGATCAGCACAAAATGCCTATGAAAGATCTCAATCATTTAAATACATTTTGTCACATGATCTGAGGTATTAATGTCTGTCAAGGAAAGAAGGATTTGGGATGCAAACATCAGGGCTGGCGGAGCGCTTCTTTAAAGCAACATGTCTCGCCCTGTACACGGAATGAGATATTTGTCATAATACACAGAAACGTATCCTAGTATAACCCAGTTCGCTTCACTCACACCATCTCACCTTCTAATGGATCTTTACAAAGCTCTGCCGTGCTCTGCGTTAAGCAACACCAAGCAGGAAACAATCTGAAGGCAAATTTCCTCGTCTTAACATCATAATATCAGTTCTCCGCAGTTTCCAGGCTTTAGTTTTACTTGTATGTGAATAGAATATTAAGGATTAGGTATCCATAACCTCTTAAACAAGTGGTTGACTTGCACTAATTTAAATCAGTCATGGGTTTGTAAAGATGAAAAACCTCAAATGTGGCATGTTTTATTTGATGTTATGCAAAATCTAATGTCTCTAGAGTATTGGTCTGAGTTTTGTTTTTAATGCAGTATGTGTGACAATTGTAAATATTTTGTGTACAATTTGAGATGGTATATTTACTACACTGTACATACATGTGATATTGTATCATTTTGTTTTTGTAAAGCAGTTAGTTTCTGTATAATAATATACAAATTGAACTATTCCAGTGTTAGTAATAAAATGTTTTGCTCTCCACTGTGTTTGAACCCGTGTCCTTTGCATACCTGGAGGGTATTTCAAGAAGCAAGACCTCAAGTTTAACCTAATGACTGAATTTTTTTTTTTTTTTTTCCTGCATCACTTGTCAAATTAAGTTTACATACTGTTATTTAGGGATGTTTAGCAGTTAAATCTAATTTATAAATAGATTTTTTAAAAAACTACAATATGCTCGCCAGGGAGTAATTCACAGTTAAAAAACAAAATCACCCTGCCATTAATTTCTTTAGGCTATTGATCCATCCACAAGCGTGCAGAGTGCCTTCTATGTGAAATGAAACTGAGGATCCTCCTTACAGCATAAACCGGAACAGCCTCTTTATTGGCTGTTCATTCCAGTTTGGTGATACATCCTTGTATTTCAGCATGATGCATTCTGTTTACATTCTGCATCAATTGTGTCATTAGATGGTCTATCAGCCCGACTTAGGCCTGTAAAGTTGTTTCAGGCTTGCTCTTGATGAAGGGCCATCGAAATAAACTTGATTTGAAACCTACAAACCAAAAGCTTCACCTACGTAATTTCCGCACTTCGGGGTTTTAAGTCAAAAGCCTCTTAACGACAAGAAATTTCTAAAGGCTTTTTAAATTGTGTTTAGTCAAGCCAAAGGAGTTCGACAGACTTCATTGGTACACTTTTAAAGTCAAAGTGCACTTTCCTAAATGTCTGTCAACCTAAACATATTGGCTAACTCTATTCCATAAATGAAGGGGTGGGTTTAGCCTCCGCTACACCCCTGGTTCCCAATAAAAATGCCGTTACAAGAACAAATTAGATCTTTGCAGCCTGAACCTTTACTGCGTGCTCAGATGAGTTCCCGCGAGACTACAAATGACTGGAATCACCCTGGTGTATGGGTCTCGCGATGCTTGATCAGCTGTTGAAACTGTTTTTAGAGTCTGGTCCTGCTCGGTCAACACGTGGGGAGGAGAAATAGACTTTCCGTAGGGGACACGTTAGAAAAGCTGATATTATAACATTGTTTCCTCTCACCGTGGCGGCGCTGAGGACCCTGAAATACTGTAAGTAGCCTCGGAGCTCTGGAAAGGAAAGAGTGAATTTAGCAACAAGGGAAAAGACCATGCTAACCCGTCGCTACTATCTGCACCGTATTGAGACAGCGTGACTTAGTTCATAGCCACTCACAAGGCTGCAAGACACTTATACTAATGCGCATTCAAAGACATTTTCGCTTCATGCCAAGTTGGCTGCAATTAAATGCCACCGCTTGAATGTAATAATCTCCTGTCATTGAACCAGTAGCCTGTACATCATCTACTGAGAGACAAATCGCTAGCTGTTTCAGTTAGCTAGCGGCTGTACCCTTTGCATAACAGAACACTAGCAAATTATTTCGCTCTTGGGTCTCTTTATTAGCAAGAGATTCTTGGGTCAGACTTGAATTGAGACAAAGACAAATGTCCATAGGTTGTCAGCGAGAGAGCAGCGGTGTGTCCTCTTCGTCATGCCAGCTAACAAGCTAATGTGAAGGTCTGCGGCCCAGGTTGCAGGGCAGAATTACACTTTGACTTAAAATGTCCTTTAGCTCTACGACATTTGGACACATGCTCTCCGGTGCAATTTTGCTCCGTTTCAAGCTGTGAGACACAGTGCTTTTGTTTTGTGTCCCAGTGATCGTCAGTCGGTGAGTTGAAACTCTAACATGGCCTTAAATACAAGAGGCTTAAATGATTTAGATAACCTACGGCCACGGGCTTCCGATCACAAATAATGTAACGGGTGGAATGTGGGATCAGCTGCACGCAGATGCATTTCACTGGCATTCTCTTAGCCGTTTTAATTATCATTGTAACTAAGGTGTTGGGCTAGCCGGCTAACTTCATAGATTGGATCCTGCACTGCGGCCTACCAACCATGCTTTATTCCCAGCAGTGTAGGTCACAGCTAGCCCCCATACGGGATTTCCATATGAGAGAAAGAGAAACCCAAAATCTGTCAATTCATTGCTTTCTTGATTACCGGCAAAGATATATACCCTGAGGAACATGGCTTTAGTTCGTCTACTCATAATTAGGGTACTCATAATTCGGCATATAAGCGATCCATCAAGCATGACTTATTTCAATAAAGTCTCGGTCTTTAGTGCTTGGTCCCATTGCTCGCTACGTTACCTCCCACCACTTTGTATTGTTGAGGGGGAGATGACTGGGAACAACAGGAGAACAGTTTAAAATGTTGAATATTTATTGACATAAGTGCTGCTTATTGTATTTGATGTATGTCGAGTATAAGCGTGTCTCTTGTGAATGAAAATGTCTGGAGTTATGTTTTATTAAGTGTGTGTGCCCTTACTGATAAGAACGGAAATATTAAACTGCCAGAATTTTGAATTGAGTTTGGTTTGACGTTCTCTGGCGCTAGGTCACAGCTAGCTAGTTTCATGGATCGGTCATGCTGTCTCTTATTTTGAAACGGAACAATCGTACACGATCTTTCATCCAGTATTACGCTGCATGAGATAAGGTTGTGGGGTTATTTGTGAGCTACACGTAGTCCATTGTAGACGTTCTTAGCACGTAGCCCGTGAAAGTTGGAGCATTACGGCCCTCTGCTACACCTGACAATCAAGTGCAACACGACAAATTGCTAGTGTGAGTTTCGTTTGGCTCATTTCTCTCTGGTGGAGGATTAATGCTATTCGTCGTGTTACCAACGTAGCCCGTATACGCTCCGTTCTTTCTCGAGACAACGCGCCTCCAAACTCCATTCAAACACCAGGCAGTGAAATGTTGCCTTCCTTACGGGAAAACGTATACACCTCATAATATGTGACTCACGGCATTTTCTGAAATGATAGCTGCCACTCATCAGTTCGGCGTAGACGCAATACACCAGGCAGCGTTTATTTTGATAAATTCTAAAAGTTGATTTTATTGAATTAAAGTGCTCTTTGGTGTATTATCTATATGCCAAATTTACCAGTAGCTCCTAATTATTGGCGAAAGATCTTAATTTCTGTTTTAGGTGTTGTGTACATTTGCCAATAAGCAAGGCAGCCAAAATTGCCAGGTTTTTGAATGGAGCAGTAGCAACCCAGCAAGCAGCAGCATGTAGCCAACAGCAGCCCAGGCTTGCTTTAACAGGGTGGAGACAGAAAGTGTGTTCCTAGTATGAAAGGCGCGCAGAGGTGGCTCTGTATTCCTCATGTAATAAGCTGCTTAGGCTGCCTGTGCTCAGCTTGCTGTATGGTTTGTAACATGTAAATACAGCCTGACCCCCCCCTCCGTTATCTAACCCTCCAAGGTCACAGCCTGATTCTTGACTTTCAGGTCTAGTAAAGCAGCAACTCACATGGGTCTGACAGGAAAGGAGAGGCTCTGATCTGTTGGGTTGTTTTCAACCTTGTTGAAGGTGATTGTTGTAAATTCAGCGTGCGCCGTGTCAGCCACTATTTGATATGGACGTGAATGCATCTACCATGAGGGCTCCTCGACATTTTAATGTCTTGGTCCTCCAAATAAACCCACATTAGACCACAGATGCCCATTTGATCAGATTTAGCCCCAGGGACCCATATGGGAAGATTTTAGTTGTTTAGTACTGAACTGCACTGTACATAGGGAGGTAGTGAGCGTGAATTATAGTGACATTAAACTATTCCTCATGTTGCTGGGGACCCTTTGGAACCCCCTTAAGGACCCCTGGAGGTCCCTGGACCCCATGTTGAGACCTATCTGATCTACATGACCAAATCCAGTCTTTTGACCTTGATGTTCTTGATAGTTTGATTCTAAATTGGTTTTCATCTCTTTGTGTTGTGCACAGTCCCATGTAAAAGTAGCCCCAGATAGTGGACTACTGTTTAATTTTAAAATTCCTTGATGTGTTCCAGATAGTTCCTGTTTTCTCTCTAACAACCTTTTACTTACAAACTGATGTAAGTTAATTGAAGAAAGGGTCATTTGAGGAAAAATAAATGAATGAAATAAATGAACTTTTTTTTTTGTTATAATGATAGTTGTGTCTGTTATTAGGTTACAGTTTACTGTCATTTTTTATATTGCACTACATGCCTGGTCTTAGACAGCGTTAGGTGTAATGGTGTCCCTGTTGAGTGCTTAGCCCATTTCCACTGCACTAGCCTGTATGGGACCAGCCTGAGAGATGCCAGGAAGCTTCTCTTACTAAAATCTCAAAGGGAATAGTTCTTGGTTTTGGCCAGGTGAGTGCTTCCTCAGGGCCATGTGGTGTTTGAACTACTCCTGTGTCTCCACTAGTTTTTGAACACGTTACTATTCTCTCACCTGCCAAGGGCAGGTAAACAAAATAATCTAATAATCTGCCAACAATAATCTAAAGATAAAAATTCTTCATAGAAATATGTCACGCTACCCATTTTCAATTATATTTGTGTATATAATCAGGTAGTGTGTGAATCATTTAATGAAGAGACAAGAGCAAGTTTAGTTTTGATTAAAAGCTCACTCATTTATACAATGGCTCTTTTTTGTCTTCGTCTTCATTGCTTCACTGCTATGTTTAGCCACATGGGAGTAACTTTAAGTTTCAACTAGCATGTTAACCAACCAGACAGCGGAGACACAGAAGTTTAGCTCTTACCACTTTGTGTAGACCACCGTAACAGGCAGTCAATCAGCAGCCAGTTTGATACAGAGCCTTTGTTTTACTTTGATTGGCTCACAGTCAGAGCATGTACAGTGGCCAGCAGGGACAAAGTTTGAGAACGAGCAAAGGACGTTAGTAATTTCAGACTCTGCTTCAGAGGTAGAAAAATTTGGCAGGCACCCTTAGTGGAAATGCACAATTTGTGATTTGATGCCACTGGGTTTGGAGGGAAGCCGAGTGGATAGAGAGACTGTCCTTCAACCTCAACTAGAGGACCTGGGCTCAGTCGACGCCTATATGGGTTTGCTGGTATATGGGCCAATATTGGCCTTTTATCAAATGTCAGGTATCGTCATTGTTATCCACCTCCTGATATCATGGAGGTTCCTCCCTGACCACAGGAACCTAAAAACAGCCTGGTAAACCTCTAATGACATTTCGGGGCTGGGCAATAAATGATCACATTTTGTTTCTAATATTACTGTGGCTTAAAGCATAGCCAAACATTGACTATCAAGGACTATGACAGATCACACTGTGGTTACTTTTAAGAATAATGCATTGTGTTATTGTAGCGTACTCACCACAGTAGTTAATTTCCAGTGGGTGGAGAAGTGACCATACACGACATCAGAATTTAATTTGGGCTAACCGGGTGAATCCACAGCATCTCTGTTGCAGTTCCACTTTGTGATTTAGGTCGTTAAATATCATTCCAGGAGTTATTTTGTGCTCAAGTTTTGTAAATGTACTTTTTTGGTGCACACACATTCCCTAAACCTACCTCATGTAGTTCAAATTTCGTTAGCGATTTCCTAGACTGCGTTTCAACAACCTGTAGAGAATGGGCATGAACTAGTTATGGGCTAGTTATTGTCTATGATAGTAGCCACACACGCCCCTTACTGATAACACAAGACATTGGGCCTCATTCACTAAACATACGTAAGATCAGATTTGATCGTAAAGTGTTTGTATGAATGTTTCTACGAACATAGTCTGATTCATCATTTTGTTTGTATCTGAATTTGTTCGTTGATATCAAAAACTGTGTCTTTGGAAACGTGCAGGAAGGCTCTTAGAATGGCTTATTCTTTATGAAAAATCAATTCCAGTAGTGCCAAACCTCAACAACAAAAAGATGTTTCAGTGGCCTTGCAGGAAAAAAAAAAGACCTAATAGGCTGAAATGGTGTATTTGCCGAACTGTCAACAATACAAGTTTATCAAACTTGTAATGGTTTGATCACATGGACTGGACGTCTTAAAATTACATAGTCCTACCATCTGATGAAGATGCAGCCTGGATTTGATTTGTGTCTAACTCCAATGCCTACTGGACACCCGACAGTGAGGGGTCTCCTATTGATTGATCCTCTGATCCATGTCGGATAGGGCCACAGTGCGCTGCCCTCCTCCTGTTGCTGATGATATGCGTCGACTTCTCTTTATACTTTTTTGCAATCTAGTTTCATGTTGAACCATTTGTTTTTGTTTTTTTTTACCTCAACAACGGTGTGTGTTTCTGCTGAAACAGCATTGACAGCGTTAATCATTTCTTGCCATGCTTTACTTTTATCAGTTCTTGTGACTCCGCTGCTGATGCTTCTGAAAACTGTTTTTTCTCATGCACGTTACACTTCCATTTCGGACTCAGCCTTTCAGTCTGCAGCCTTTCACGGTGTTGAACAGGGCGATTACCTATGCAAACCGGCTTCAACAGGCACGCGCATCCAATTCACAAACGATTGGCATTCATCAAATATCCACTTGTTCTACGCACAAATCGAGGTTTCCCACATGTTTCATGAATCCCACGTTGGTGTTTTCGTACGCTCATAAATGCAACAAATTCACGAATAAGAAAAGTTTCGGCCCGTTGTGTGGCTGCATTGCATTCTGGTCTGTTGAGGCTACCATTGGTGGACAAAGTGGTGTCTCCACAATGGATTTCTCCCTGTATGATTGTTGAACATCGGTCTCGAAAAAAGCCCTTGCTCTTTGATTCTTTGACACCAAAACCTGACGTTTACCATTGATGTTTTAAATAGCTGAGGCATTTTCTGCTATCAACCTCCATTGTAGCTTCACTGGAAATATCTCAATGTGAAGTAACATTGTCTACATTTGGCCAGTTATCCATGGAAATAAGAACCAAACGACCCACCAAATAAGAAAATCTGGCTTTTTAACGGTTAAATTGTTTTTCCTTTTTAATGGGCTCCTGGATATTCTGTCATTCGTCACTTGAACCTCTTAGGTGTCTGATTTTAGCCTGGTAAAATGGCAGCCCTCATTTGAAGTGCTTGCACACTGTATATACTCTGTAGTATATGTAAGAATTTCAAAGAAACTTGATACAGGGCACCATGGTGTGTGTGGTGTAGTCTTTCCCACCTGATGAGGAATGAGTCATTGTAGCCATGCATATTTCAAGACAAGGGCCATAAAAAGGCCCATTTGTGTTTCTTAACTATCCAAATGTGCATGTTCTACTCAGATCAGGGTTACCACTTTTCATAGAAATCCAGGAATGTCATTACATTTGGAAAAGGTGTATTCCAAACAGGAATTCAGGGAATTTTACAAATGGGTCACTTTACTGGAATATAGCAGAATGTATTTTCCAGCTTTCACACATTGATTGCATTAGATGGTGGAAGTGGAAGCTAGAACGAAAAACATCAACAAACCAAGAAGGAAGAACATGTTTAGGTCATGGAAGCGTTCTGACTTAGTTGTGGAAATTCATGGAATTTTCCATCATTGCCATCACAGTTTTGGTCATGATTACTCAATTTGAAGCAATTAATTGTTCAGTGCTTTATGTTGAAACGGTCCATCCCACAGCCCAGTGTTGCTGACCTGCATGGTGGCTGCAGTTGACTGTGCAGATCAGGTGGGAGGGCCAGCAGCCGTGGAGGTCAAAAGTCCAGGTTCATTGGCTCACACACTCCTACACACTCCGTATATGAACCAAAGACCAGCTGCCAGCGAGAGCCTTGATTGGCAGCTGGGCAGGACATGACATAGCCACCCATGTGATGCATTCCTTCCTTCTGGAGGCAGGGTCGGCCAGGTCAGTTAAGGAAAGGCATGTCCTATGTCCTTTTTTTAACATGGAGAGAGAGTCATCTCTAACCAATCGGCACACCAGGAACCATGTGCAATGTGCAGCCTGGAGGTTAAACCAGCTGATAGGCCTCGCCACAGTTGCCCACTGCAAAAAGCTACTGCAAAATAGCCACTGCTATTTCATCGTCACTGGATTGGGCTGCTTCCCAAACAAGCAAATCCACAAAGGGCACAAACCATTAAAATGTCACACATTATACCCAGCCTTGACCTTGGATGTTATTTTTCCTGTTTTGGTTTGTCTCTTGGGGTCTATATTTGAGTTTGACTTGAAAGTGTTTGGCTTTGTAGGTAAGTATAGTCCAGAGAATATTTAATTGGTGGTCAGTTGCAGTATACTCTATTTATTGTCCAAATTAAGAGCTCTGGCTCGAGAATGGCTGCCAAAGATCATAGATTGTCAGAAGAGCTGAGATCAACATGAGATATGAACTATTTACTGCACTGTCTAGCCTGAACATGCCTATATTGAATTTGTACATTTGATCAAAGATGAGTCTGACAACTGAGTGTGGGGTCCTGACAGGCAAATGTCTTCCAAATGTTTTTCCACTGCAGCCGTTTCAAATGAATTGTGGACCACACTGGCTGAAATGGTTTTAACAGCGACAATTCGTCATACTGGGGATAAATGTGTGCTACAGACTAGGCTTGGGCAACATCAAAATTGACCTATTGATGATATTGCTTTGGTGACAATAACCATACACAATATTATCAATGCTGTGTCAGTTAGAGTAACTCGTTGGCCTTGTACGTTCCACCAACAAAACATTACCCCAGACACTATTTTGGAAGGGCACAGTCACTGCGTCTTGAGTTAAGCCCCACCCTGGAGGCTAGGTTCTCTGCCAGACCTTTCTCCAAAAAAAAAAGTGTGGAGAAAGGTAGGGCTGAGCGAGACTACTGCATTTTGTCTGTGGCTCGTACAATATAGCTGAATCTTTTTAATTGCATCTAAAGGTATTTTTCTCAATGAATATTAAGTTCCTAGTACAGGAGTGAGTACCGCAGGTTAGCATTACCAGGTGTGGAATTTATTAGTTTGGGGAATGCTAGCTTAGCCCTTGCTGGTGGGAAAGCTGCTTAATGATAGTGGATGGCCAACACTCCCGACTTTATATGACGTCGCTGACTCTTTTCTCATTCGGTTTGAGCACAAAGAAATGCCAAAAAGATTTTGATACAAAAAACAGCAATGCCATTGACTCATACTTATCGTGGCAGATTGAAAGTATTATAGTGGCCTCACAATATTGGAGTGAATGATAATTGATATCACCCAAACCTATGATCGATTCAGTACAACCCCACTTAGTCATTCAGGGATTTTGCTTTAAAGGGTCAAAGTATTTAACAAAGCTACCCAGAGTCATTCCCCCAGCACTTGATTCATAAGTGCTATTTGTTGTCAAAGATGTGTGAACAGGCCTGATGAATTTGGAATCTTGTTGCCACCTCCTGGCTGGGTGTCAATGTTAACATACTGGTCTACAGCATTACCTTTACAGTTAGTAGGGCCAGAAGTGTCAGACCACATTTGGTCATGCTCCATAGCACATCAGGCCAACCTTAAAGTAGCACTTTTTTGTTTTTGTTTTTTTTGCTCACCTACAGTTTCCTCAATCGCCACCTACTTTTATACACAGTATATTTCAAACTACCTACATCATCTTTGTATCACTGAATGCAGTGCAGAGTTTAAGAGTCCCATGGTCTAAAGGCTGTTTCAGAGGCTTTTCTATCCTAACGAGTACAAAAATCTTGGAAATACTAAATCCTTGGGAATTTTTTGGGATGTATTTTATTTATTTAGGCAAATGGTCAAATTGAAATATATTGAATATCGGCAGCAATATATTGAGTATTGACATTAAAACGGGAATACCATACAAAACACTAAGAGCATTTTCCCCTTTCCTTTTAAAAATGGTGCTTATTCAGTGTTTTGGAAGCGCAACATTTTGGACAAAAACGCTGGTTATCTCAATCAGCCTTAACACTCTTGCCTTCATCTCTGTGAATCCTAGTTCATGTGCCTTAATGGAGACAGGCCTGCTGGACAAACTAGGGTTGCTGAGTGAAGCAGGATTTTGTCAAATTTGTCAATCAAGCTTGTAACAATGTAAGGGTGGCTGTGATCGCATAACTTTGAAAGTCTACATTTCCCTCCATTCTTAAGTCAAAATCAAGCTGCGGTCAATGGGCAGATCAGAAAACCCAGGTTGCCCAGCCTTACTATAAGGTGTGTTAAATGTGAATTGTGCCTGCAGCTTATCTAACCTGTTCATATCTTTGTAATTCTTCCCCCAGGTGTAGCTGCTAGAGTCCTTGGGAAATGCCACTGAGGTTTCGCTCTGTTGTTCCCTACACCCTGCCTGGAGTGCTGGCGCTGATAGGCTGGTGGTGGTACATCTCACGGAAGAAAGAGCGAATTACCAGCCATGACAGCTCGGAGGGGGTTCCAACCACAATGGGCCACTTAACTTCCCCAACAGAGGGTAGCAATGGTCTAGTTGAGAAAGACACTGTATCCCCAACAAATGACACAGTAACCACCACCCACCAACAAGCCCGCAGAGACAGATCTCCAATGGTCAAAGAGCAGAGAGCAGCAGAACAAGAAGTCATTGCCCAAGTCCACATCCCAGACACTAAAGCCTCACTGTCACAGGAACCAAGCTCTGAAGTAGCAGCCCCTCACCCCTGCAGAGTCAGGACAGAGGAAATTTGTAAGCCTCCAGCCTCGACCCTACCACCACCCAGCATAGAAGAGGGCCCTACCCTCCAGGTTACAGAGAAAGACCACAATGACCCAGAGAGAAGCCCAGCACCTGCCTTGGTAACAGAGCCTGAGAAACACGTGGTCAAGGATCTAGCCTTGGCTCCAGAATCCATAGTTGAAGGAGGCATCTTGCCCTGCCAGTCTGCCCTCCAATTCGCCCAAGTCATTGGTGCCTCCCCCACAGCAGCAGACCTTGCTAATGCCAAGAGGCCTGAACCAGAGGGGGAAGTTTCAACACAAGAGGTGGCAGTGCCCTGTGTAGCACAGCCAATGAAGGATCACCATGGCACCATCACTACCAAAGATGAGATGGTTGGTTGTCCAGTCACCCCAGCCAAAGCCCAGGGAGTGAGCCCACCAGAGGCAGACCCTCGAGAGTCGCCCACATCAGCACAAGGTTTCTACCACCACGTGCTAACCAGCACACCTACCCCTCTGACCCTGGTCCAAGACTGTACTACCACAGCCCTGGCCTTAGAGGATGACCTTGTAAGCAGTACCAGTGGTGTGGAGCAGGACCTGGAGCTCCTGGCAGCTGGACTGATCACTGAGGTCATCTCGGCAGCCACCCAGGAGGTCCTCGGTGTTACTAGCTGCCAAGACACAGCCAACAGCCAACCTGGCTGCAATAGCAGCACACCACTGGCCAATGGCCGGCCATGCTCCCAGCAAGACCCAATTATAACAACACAGCAGCACCAGTTCCTACTGACAAGTCCCTCCCTGAAAGGCTTTGAGTTTAGAGAGGCAGAGTTAGCAGAGAAGGAACAGCAAGGGATGCCTAATGGATGCTCTTCAGCCCAAGTGTGGGAGCCCATTGAGGTTAGTCACAGGGAAAATGAGATAAGCAATGCACAGAGAGGCCATTGGCTGTCAACATCACAGCAAACAGCGCAAGGTGCTCTACTGCCAAACCTAGTAAAACTGAAAGCCAATGAGGGGGCAACGCTGACCGAGGACTCAGCCTGCAGTACATGCCACTCTGAGGACGGCATCAGCAGTGAGGACCTCCAGAACAGCATCCCTGGCAAAGTGGATCTGATACAGGTTACAGACATGTCAGACGGAGAGGCTGTACATCCTCAGCCATTGGCTGAAACTTCCACAGATGCAGCAGTATTGGCCTTAGCTGGAGAAAACACAGTAGATTCTTTGTGTGAGATAAATAGGCTCAATGGACTGGTCCTGAGGAATGGTGCTCATGGGACAAGCGAGGTGGAGACAGATCAGTCTGGAGGTGAGACATAAATTTGAGTCTATCTCATCTGTTTATTGGTTTTAGAAGTGAGATTGTTGACGATTGCTGTTAAGAGTTATCTGTACAACTTCTGTCACAGGAGTTGTCATGCCAAATCAGGAAGTTTAGGGCAGTGTGGCAATTAACACGTTATACTTGCTGTCATATTTGTATGCCCATGAAAATTGTACGGCAAGGCGGTGGGG